>VSMD01022198.1:0-60493 GCA_008750895.1 Mirza zaza
TCCCCCAAGCTAAATCTATTTTCCAAGGATTCCTACATTTAAAGAATAAAATTGTACATATGAGGAAAAGATACAGGAAGAAAATGGGTGCTGGCACCATTTGATGCATGATCAGGACAATGACATGTTATTAAAAAGAAGCTAGGATCTTTCTTGGTACAGCTGGCTATTCATAAAGCTTTTGAAATGGATAAGGCTGTAGCATCTGGTCCATTGTTGCCATTCCTAGATTGCCAGCCAGCCCTCATCTTAAGTCTTTAATTTGCAAATGGTTCCTGCCTACCAGTGAACAGAGGTGTATGTACAGTCTTTCTCTCAGATAAATTAAAAGACATGTGCAATCTTCCCAAAACAGGAGATGGAAGCTTGTCTAAAGTTCTAAGCTTGAATGTCCATTGGTCTTGTCAGGGCACTGTAGGCAGAGAACTCCCCAACCCCTGCTACCACACAGGGTCCCCTTCGTCCTAGAGGTAGCAGGGTACGTGACAGAGCAGTTTGTGGAGGCAACAGTGGTGACTTCCACCGCAATCATCCACCTTTGGTGCTGATGCTCTGCTTGGCCTGGAAAATGTCAGCCTTGCACCTCCCACCCCCAAGTCTGACATATAGGTAATTACACCTTAGGACTGTGTGCAGTGAAGTCAGCAGAGGTTGAATCAAAGCATTTGGCCTTCATATATCCCACCTCCCCATCCATACTACTCCCTTCATAATAGCACCTTTTTGGATATTCAGCATGGAATAGTGGGCATGCAGCCCCTCACATCACCATGCTCATTCACACCCAGAGGAAATTAAACCTGGGAATGGGAATGGCCAGATGTGGGGGAACCAGTTGGCTGTCTTAAGTTGAGGTCTTTAGTGTTCCCATTTTAAGACTTTACTGCACTGGCCCTTCTTAAAGGCTGGGCTTAAATACAGAAGGATACATAGTATCTATATTTCTGTATCTCTGTTCTGCCTCTCATTGCCCCTCCATAGCCAGGGCCAGTAATAAGGAAATTAATGCTGACAGGTGAAATGGCCCACTCGAAATCATATAGCTTAAAGTGACATTGCTGGTACATAACTTGGATCTTTTGTAGTCATGTCCATTACTTTTGTATAGGTAGCCCCTAGGGAATATGCTCTCATTTGGGCTTGCCTTAATGGAATACCCTAATACCACCAACGTATCCATGAATCTCAGTTTGGTATACTGTATGCCCATCTCTGTGCTGGGTATGGAGTGGGGCAGCAGTTAAGATGCACTGTCAAGCTTGGCATGCCCTCACTCACACCAACTTCAAAGGTTGCCCTGGATATACTTCACAAATCCAGTTCACCCAGCCTTGATCCTTGCTCTGTGTGGCTCTTAACACTCCTGACCTCATTTTCCTATACCAGCCTCAGCTTGCCTTTCAGTTACCATTTTTACTTTGTAAAAAACATTTTACTTGTAAAATATAACATACAAACAAAAAGATACATAGCCAAAACTTTACAGATTAATAAATTGCTATAAAGCAAACATTCATCAACTGCCATCCACATCAAGAAAGATAACACTGCTAGCATCCCAGATACCACCTGCATATCCCTTCCCAATCACCACACTCCCACTCCCCACTCCAGGAAACCACTAGCCTGGCTTTTTCAGTAATCACTTACTCGCTTATCTTCATAGCTTTAACACTTAAGTAGGGATCCCTAAACACTATATTAATACTTTAGCTTTGCCTATAGTTTTGAACTTAATATAAATGAAATCATGCATTCTATATTCTTTTGTGTATGGCTTCCTTTCATTGTTTGTGAGATTGATCTGTGTTATTGATATAGAATATTTCCATTACCTCACAAAGCTCCTTTCTGCCCTTTTGCAGTCAAACTCCTCCCACCTTGGCCACAGGCATGCACTGATCTGCTTTCTGTCACTATAGATAAGTCTTGTCTTTTATAGAATATCATATAAATGGGATAATATAGTATGTGCTCTTTTGTTCCTGGCTTCTTTTGCTCATCACAATTTTTTTCCAGGGTATTATGAGGGTACAAACATTTTGGTTACATCTTATGTCTTTGCCTCACCCAAGTAAGGGTTAGAGGCATGCCCTTCCCCTTCTACAGTGCTCACTACATCCATTAGTTGTGAGTTTACCCTCCCCAACCCCTAATCCCTGGAGAGTATTACTACCTTGAGAGCACCATAGTGTTAATCAGGGCCAATTTGATGGTGAGTACAAGTGGAGCCTATTCTTCCAATCTTGTGATACCTCACTGTGGAATTTTTTTGAGCCTATTCATGTTGTTATATATATCAGTAGTTTGTGCCTTTCCAATGCTATGGAGTATTCTACATTGTGGATATACTACAACTTGTTTATCCATTCACCTACGGATCAGCATTTGGACTGTTTCAAGTTTTTGACTATTACAAATGAAGCTGCTATTAACATTTATGTATAAGTCTGTCTGTGAACCTAAGTTTTCATTTCTCTTGACTAACATTTAGTAATGGAATTGCTGGGCTGTATGATTCATATATGTTGAAATTTATAAGAAATTGCAAAGGGTTTTCCAAAGTGATTATACCAGTTTTTATTTCCACAATACAAAGGTTTTTTTTATAGGAAATCTGCTTGCTCTACATCATTGCCAACACTTGACATTGTCTAGATTTTAATTTTTACCATTCTAGTGGGTATGAAGTAGTACCTCTTCATGTTTTTCATTCAGTTTGAAATCTTCTTGGTTTTTGGTATGATAAGTGATTTTGGATGGAAACCTGGATATTCTGATTATTATGTTATGAGCCTCTGGGTCTCATTTATACCTCCTTTTTAATCTGGCTTATTCAGACACCAATGCAGCAGGGTAAGAAGAGAAGAATTTTATATTTCCCTGATAACATATGACAGTGAGTTTATTGTTATGTGTTTTTTGGCCATGCATATATCTTTTTTTGTAAAGTGTCTGTTTTAGTCATTTGCCCATTTTTAAATTTGATTCCTGGTCTTGTTATTAAATGGTAATTGTAATTTATATATGCTTAATATAAGTCCCTTTTCAGATATATGGTCTGCTAATTTACCATTTCATTTTCTTAGTGGATTCTCAAAGACAAAAATTTGGTAAAATCCAATATATCTTTTTTATTATATAGTTTATAATTTTTGTGTCCTATCAAAAAAATGTTTACCTCTTCTAAATTTGCAAATATTTTTCCTATTTTTCTGAAATTTTTATAGTTTTACCTTTTACATTTATGATTGATTTCAAGTTAATATTAAGACTTATATATAGTGTGTGATAAGGATTGAGATTCATTTTCCCCATATGAATATTTAGTTGTAATTGCACTATTTTTTAAAAGTCTGTGTTATCACCCATTGAATTACCTTGGCACCCTTGTTTACAATTAATAGGCTGTACATGTGTGAGGCTATTTCTGGACTTCCTATCCTTTTCCATTGATCTATTTGTCTATCCTTATACCGATACTTTACTTCCCCAATTATGTAGTCTTTATAATGATTCTTTAAGCCAGTCAGTATAACTCCTACAACTTTGTTCTTCTTTTTTAAAAAGCTTTTATTTGTAAATTGATATTTTTATATAGTTCTGTGAATTTTAACACAAGGATAGATTGGTGTGACTACCACTAAAATCAGGATATGGAGCAATTCAATCTAGGGAAGTCATACAAAACAGAAAAATTTTAGACAATACATGTTCTGTGCTAATCCAACACCACACAAGAAAACCTGCAGCCCCATTCACACCCATACCAGCAAAAGCTGAATGGGGAAGCTAGAATTCCACCCTTGCCAGGCTCTAATAAGACTCCAGTGTCAGAGAAGGTTGAGTAAGGAGGTAGGACTTTCATTTCCTCCAGCCAGTAGCAAGGCACCTCTTCTCCCTGTGGTGTCAGTGGACATCACTTGGGGAGTCTGTATTTCTGTGCCAACAAGGCAGTAATGAGGTACTCCATAGCATTCTTACTGAGATGGTGTCAGAGGATGCTGACTGGAAATTCAGGATATTCACCACCACCCAGTGGTAACAAGGGTGCCAACCCCATCTGGGATGTCAATAGAGGCAACATGGAGAGCAATAACAAGGCATTATTACCCTTCTAGGCAGGGAAATATCGGTGGTAGCCTCGTAGGGAGCTGGAAATCACAACCATTCCCAGCAATAACAAGGAGCTTCCTGCCTTGAGTGTCAACATAGGTAACTTAGGCTTTTGTCCCAATCTGGCAATAACAAGGTGGCACTTCATCCCTCTTCCCCTGATACCATTGGTGTCAGAATAAGCCAGATTAAACAGAAGTATAAGTGAGACCCAGAGTCTCATTATATAATACCCTAAAGATCCATATTTCCATATAAAAATCACTCATCATACCAAGAACCAAGAAGATTTCAAATTGAATGAAAAAGATAATCACTTGATGCCAGCACCATGATTACAGGGATATTGGAATAAGCTGACAAAAATTTAATGCACCCATTGTAAAAATACTTTAATGAGCAATTGCAAACATGTTTAAATCAAATGAAAAAATACAACACCTTAACCTTAGCAAAGAAATAGAAGATTTCAGAAAAAAAAAACTGATGATATCAAGAAGAACCAAATGTATATTTTAGAACTGAAAAATATAATAACCAAAATGAAGAGCTCAATGGATGGATTGAACAAGAGAATGGAGGAACAGAGGAAACAATTTGTGAACTTAAAATGTAACAGGTATTATCCAATCTGGTCAATAGAGCAGAAATAGACTGAAAAAATGAGCAGAATCTAAGAGACCTGTGGGACAATAACAAAAAAATCTAATATTTGTGTCATAGGAATGCCAGGAGGAAAGGAACAAAAGGGTGGACTGAAAAAGTACTTGAAGAAATAATGGCTGAAAACTGTCCAAATTTAGTAAAAGACATATATGTGTGAGAAGCTGTACAAACTCCAGTCTAAAACCAAATAAATTCATGACAGGACATAATTAAACTTCTGACAAAGTTTAACAAAGGAAACTTATAGAGAAAGAAAGCATCTTGAAAGCTGCAAGAGAGAAATGACATGTTAACTACAGGGAAAACGATTAGAATGACAGCAGATTTCTCATAGGAAATCATAATGGTCATAAGGAAGTTGTACATTTTTCAGGTGCTGAAAGAAAAGAACTGCCAACTCAGAATATCATATCCAACAAAATTCTTCAGAATAAAGGGGAAATTAAGACATTCACAGATAGAAAAAAAAATAAGAGATTTTTGTCACCACCATACCTACCTTAAAATAGTGGCTAAAGTAAAAGAAAACAGAAAAGAAATGATAAAAGAACGAATGTTGGACCTCATAAAAGAAGAAAGAACAATGGAAGGAGCAAAAATATAGATAAATATAATAGATTTCTTTCTTTTGCATTTTCTAAATTGTTTGATGATTGAAGCAACAATTATAACACTGTCTGATGTGATTCAAACTGTATGTGTAAGAAATATTTTAGGCAATTACATTATTAATGGAGGAGGTCAAGGGATATAAAGGTAGATAAGATTTCCATACTTCACTTACACTGGTAAATGTTCATACCAGTAAGCTATGATAGTTATGTATATATATTATTTTACCTAGGACAACCACTAAAAAAGCCATACAAGAAGATACACTTAAAGACACTATTCATGAGTCAAAAGGGATGTTCAATATCACTAGCCATCAAGGGAATGCAAATAAAAAGCACAATGAGATATTGCTAACAAACTTAAAATGGCGACAACACCAAGGCTGGGGAGAATGCAGAGAAACTGAATCACTCATTCATTGTTGGTAGGAACATATCAATAAATGGTACGGTCATCCTGAAAAATAGTTTGATAGTTTCTTAGAAACTAAATATGCAACTACCATACAACTTACATCAACACAAAACCTGTACATGAATCTTATATCAGCTTTATTGGTAATAGCCTAAAATTGGAAAGGATCCAGATGTTTTTCAACATGTGAATGGTTAAATAAACTGTGATACATTCATACCATGAAATACTATTCATCAATAAAAGGAAAATTATTGATGCATGCAATAACCTGGATGAATCTCCAGAGAGTTAATCTAAGTGAAAAATGTCAATCCCATTTATGATTGGCTTTTTTACATGTAAGATTCTATTTGTACAAAATTCTTTAAATGACAAACTTTAGAAATGGAGAACAGATTAGAGGTTACCAGAGTTAAGGAAGGGGCAAAGGAGAAGGGAAATAGGTATGGCTACAGAGGGGCAAAATCCGGTATCCTTGTGGTGATAGAAATGTTCTGTGTTTTGACTATATCAGTGTCAATATCCTGGCTGTCATATTGTACTATAGTTTAATAAGATACTAGCGTTGGGGGAAACTGGGAAAGAGTACACTAGATCTCTTTGATTATTTCTTATAACTACACATGAATCTACAATTACCTTAAAAAGTTTAATTTTAAAAATATTTGCTTCTTTGTTGTATTAAAATACTTATATATTCTAGATATGAATACTTTATTGGATATGCGATTTGCAAATATTTGCTCACAATCTGCAGCTTTCTTTTCATCATCTCTTGGTAATGTCTTTTGCCAAGCAAAATTTTAAAATTTTGATGAAATTCAATTGACCATTTTTTTCTTTTATGATCATGCTTCTGGTGTCATGTCTAAGAACTCTTTGCTTAACTACAGGTGAGGAAGATTTTGTTTTTTGGGTTTTTTTTTTTTAGAAATTTTATGGTTTTACATTTAATATTTGTTTTCAGTTTATTTTATCTGTTGTTTGTTACCCTCTCCCTTGTTTGCTCTTCACCTGCTTCTTTTGGTTAGTATTTTTTGTTTGTTTGCTTTAGTATTCCATTTATTAGTTATACCTCTTTTTATTATTTTTAATGGCTGGCTTTAGAGCTAACAATATGCATCTTTAGCTTATCAAAATCTATGTTTTTAGAGTCAGTATTTTATGACTTTGCACTTCCTACTTCACACTTCCCAATTCTCACTTTATACATGGTATTTCACACTTAACTATGACATAAATGTAGTAATCTTACAAAAGTACAATTCCATTTACCAGCCACACTGTGTGCTTTGTGCTATCATTGTCATACCTTTTACTTCTACATATGTTACAAGTCCTATCTTATAAAGCCTATACTAGTTTTCTTTAACAAGTTTTAAGGAAATTATGAAATGTGATTTTTTTTATAAAACAGGGCCTTTTATGATTACCTACTTATTTACCATTTACAAACATTTTTCTTAGCCTTCCTATAGTTCTTAGTTTCCATATGGCACCATTTTTCTTTTAGTAGTGTAGGTCTACTGGCACTGAATTTTCTTAGCATTTGTTTATCTGAAAACATCTTTTTCTTTTTTTTATTTCATCATATTATGGGGGTACAAATATTGTTAAGGTTACATATATTGCCCTTGCCACCACCTACCCCCGCCAAGTCAGAGCTTCTAGTATATCCATCTCCCAGGTGGTGTGCATCACACTCATTATCTAAATATACACCCATCCCCTCCCACCTGCCTGCCACCTGATAAATGTTTTTTTTTTTTTTGGACATTTTGGTTACATTTTATATCTTTGCCTCTCCCTAGGAAGGGTTAGAGGTATGCCCTTCCCCTCCACAATGCTCACCACATCCCTAAGATGTGGGTCTACCCCCACCCCCCACGAATCCCTGGTGAGCACTACCACCATTTGAGCCCCATAGTTTCAATCTGTCAGTACCAATTTGATAGCGAGTACATGTGAAGCCCATTTTTCTGATCTTGTGTCACCTCACTTTGGATTATGGGCTTAAGCTTAATTCAGGATAGTATAAGTGGTGCTAGCTCGCTGTCATTTTTTAGAATTGAGTAATATTTCATTGTGAACATATACCAAATTTTAATTATCCACTCATGAATTAACGGGCACTTGGGTTGTTTCCATGTCCTTGTAATAGTGAACTGTGCTGCCATAAACATTCGGGTGCAGATGTCTTTATAATAGAATGTCTTATGCTCTTTTGGGTAGATGCCTAATAGTGCTATTGCTGGACTGAATAGTATTTCTATTTTTAGCTGTTTGAGGTATCTCCAAATTCTTTTCCACAAAGTTTGCACTAATTTGCAGTCCCACCAGCAGTGTAATAACATTCCTGTCTCTCCACATCCTCGCCAGCATTTGTTGTTTTGGGATTTCTTGATACAGGCCAATCTCACTGGGGTTAGGTGATATCCCATTGTGGTTTTAATTTGCATTTCTCTATTGATTAGCGATGTTGAGCATTTTTAAAATATGTTTGCAGGCCATTATTCTGTCTTCTTTGGAGAAGTTTCTGTTCATTTCCATTGCCCATTTCTTGATGGGGTTGTTTGATTTTTTCTTGTTAATTCTTTTGAGTTCTAGATAGATTCTTGTTATCAGACCTTTATTGGAAGTGTAGAGAATGTATTTTTAATAGTTGTTTAAAGTATATCTGGTAAAATGTACGTCTGTACCATCTCAGGCTTAAATTCAATTGACAATTTATGTCACAATTTTGTGGTTCTTTGCATTTTTAGTCATTTTTTATTATATACTTGACATCACGGATATTTTGTCCTGCCTATTTATGGCCCAGATTCAACCAAAGACTTGCAATAGACCCCACGTGGACTTTTATATGTTGCATTGTGTTCTCCAAACTTCATATGTTTAAATCCTAAACCCTAGTACTTTAGAATATTTGCTTATTTGGAGATAGGATCTAACAAATTTAAAGTGAGGTCATTAGGATGGGCCCTAATTCAATATGACTTCTATCCTTATAAGAAGAGGAATTTTGTGCAAAAAGATACACATCATGGGAAGGCAATGTGAAAAGATATAAGGAGGAGACAGCCATCTACAAGCCTGTAACAGATCCTTTCTTCACAGCTCTCAGAAAGAACCAATCCTGTTAACACCTTGATTTTGGAATTTTAGTCTCCTGAACTCTGAGAGAATAAATTTCTGTTAGTAAAGCCACTCACTTTGTGGTGGTTTGTTATGGCAGCCCTAGCAAACTAAGGACTTTTGGTGATTTCTCTCACTTGTAGTTCTTCCCTCTCCAGGACCCATCCCAAAAGTCACAACCATTTTAGCTTCCCCAAACTGATTTCTTCCTCCTCACCTCACTAGGACAACCATGGTCTGCTTGGATTCCAGCTCACTTTACTGTAGTTGGGAAATTTTCTCCATGCAGAGAACTGAAGCCATTATGGAGCTCATGCTTTGCTCTCAGGGGCCACAATCTTGTGATATCTGTTGCCTAAAACCTAATGTCTGATTTCTAATGTCCAAAAGCAGTTGCCTTGTATATTTTATCCAGTTTTATGATTGTTTGCTGTGAAAGGGCTACTCTGGTACCAGTTATTTCATTATTTCTGGAAGTGGAAGTTCCCCATATTTTTCATCTAAAACCCCATAAACTTCTTCCACTACTGTTGCATCATTTCCAAGTAAATCTCAATTAGTATATAATTTCATTCTGGCTTTTTTTGATATTTTCTCTTTGTCTTTTATTTGAGCAGTTTTATTGTGATATGCCTCAGTATGTTTTTCTCTGAATTCATCCTTGTTGCAGCCTATAGTTCTCTTGAATCTGTGATTTGACAACTTTTCTCAGTTTGAAAAGTCCTTAACCACTAGATCTTCATATATTTCTTTTTTATTTCAGAATATTATGGGGGTACAAACAGGTTGTTACATATAATGCTTAGCCTCACTCAAACCCATTCTGTACGTTGTTTATTCACTCTAATGATAGTTTCCTTCACTGTGTAGAAGCTTTTTAATTTGATCAGGTCCCGCTTATTTATTTTTATTGCTGCTGTGATTGCTTTTGCGGTCTTCTTCATAAATTCTTTGCTTAGGCTAATATTTTTAAGAGTTTTCCCAACATTTTATTCTAGAATTCTTAAGGTTTCACACCTTATGTTTAAGTCTGTTATCCATCATGAGTTGATTTTTGTGAGAGGAGAGAGGCAAGGATCCAGTTTCCCCAGCACCATTTATTGAATAGAAATTCTTTTCCCCAATTTATATTTTTGTTTGCTTTGACAAACATTAGATGACAATATGAGGATGGTTTTATATCTGAGTTCTCAGTCCTATTCAAAGGTTAGTATTTGTGTTCTTGTAATAATACCATGCTGTTTTGGTTACTATAGCCTTGTAATAAAGGCTGAAGTCTAGTAGACTGATGCCTCCCAATTTGTTCTTTTTCTTAAGAGTGCTTTCTAAATCAGGTCTTCTCTGGTTCCTTATGAAGCATAGAATTATTTTGTCTAGATCTGTAAAGAATGATGATGGTATTTTGATAGGGATTGCATTGATTCTGTAGATCACCTTAGGTAGTATGGACATTTTAACAATATTAATTCTGCCAATCCCTGAGCATGATAGGGTTTTCCATTTGTTTACATCTTCTACAATTTTTTTGTCTCAGTGTTTTGTAGTTCTCCCTATATAGATCTCTTGCCTCTTTTGTTAAATATATTCCTAATTAATTTTCTTTGATGCTATTGTGAAAGATGTTGCATCTTTGATTTGATTTTCAGCTTGACTGTTATTGGCGTATATGACTGTCACTGATTTGTGTGCATTGATTTTGTATCCTGAGACTTTACTAAATTCATGCAGAAATTATTCCACAACATTGAGAAGGATGGTATCCTCCTCAACTCAAGCCAATATCACCTTGATACCAAAGCCAGGAAAGGACACAACAAAAATAAGAAAACTATAGATCAATATCCCTCATGAATATAGATGCAAAAATCCTCAACAAAAATTTAGCAAACCAAATCCAACAGCAGATCAAAAAAATAATTCATCATGACCAGGTACGCTTTATTCCAGTGATGCAAGGATGGTTTGACATACACTAATCTATAAATGCAATTCACCACTTAAATAAAAGCAAGAACAAAGACCATATGATTCTCTCAATAGACATAGAAAAAGCATTTGACAAAATCCAGCACGCTTTTATGATTAAAAACTCTTAACAAAATAGGCATAGATGGGACATACCTTAAAATTATTAAAGCCATATGTGATAAACCAACAGCCAATATCATACTGAATGGAGAAAAATTGAAAGCATTCCCACTTAGAACAGGAACCAGACAAAGTTGCCCACTATCTCTATTCATACTGCTAGAAGTCCTTGCTACAGAAATCAGACAAGAGAGAAGAATTAAGAGTGTCCAAATGGGAGCAGAAGTGGTCAAATTCTCACTCTTTGCTGATGATATGATATTATATCTAGAAAATCCCAAGGATTCAAACAAGAGACTCATATATTTCTTCTGTCCCCACTTTGTCTCTTTTTATCTTTCTTCTTCAGATGCTGATTACGTATAGGTTAAACATTCTCATTCTATCTTCTATGTCCCTTACTCTATGTTCTATGTTTTCAATTTAGTTATTTATCTGTACGTATTCTGGCTTTTTCCAATTTACCAGTTCTTTCTTTAGCTGTATATTTTCTGTTATTATACCTATATATTGAGTTTATTACTTTGGTTATTTTATTTTTCTGTTGTCAAATTTCCATTTGATTCTTTTTTTTTATTTTCCATTAATATTTACCTTGTCCAAGGAGGCCCAAAATGTTGGAATCACCTTTCTGCTTCTGTGTTTCTTTCTTATAATCCTTATTATATTTTTAGAGCTTTGATATTTTAGAGAGACTGCTTTTTAAATGCTTCGACTACAATTTTTATCTCCTTTTGGTGGGAAGGCTAATCCTCCATTATCAAAGGTGAAACCCTCAACTTTTCAACTCTGATTTTTCCATTATGATTAGGCAGTCATGAGCCAGGGATTCGTCTAACCTTTAGTATAGCCCTCATCACATTTCTTTTTAATTGTTCATTTATCACTATAGGGGGAACTCTTTAAGTAAAGGAACAAGTTCCAATTTATCTCTACATCCTCAGCACATAACACAGTGCCTGGCCTACAACAGATACTCAGGAAATGCTGATAGAATAAATTGAATACTTAGGCTGTGCTTTTTTTTCAGGTAAATGTATTTTTTTCTTTTTTTTTTATCTCAGCATATTATGGGGGTACAAATTTTAAGGTTTCAAAAAATGCCCTTCTCCCTCCCCCCACAAGTCTGAGTTTCCAGCGTGACCATCCCCTAGATGGTGCACATCTCACTCATTATGTATATATACACCCACCCCCTCCCCTCTCCCACCTGCCCAATACCCTATTACTGTAGTACCTATGTGTCCACTTAGGTGCTTCTCAGTTAATACCAGTTTGCTGATGAGTATATGTGGTGCTTGTTGTACTTTTTAGAGAAGATTTGTGTTGCACCTCAAAAGATGGCTTGGCTTTGGAAGAATAGGGAAGGATATATTTTCCAGGATCTCAACAAAGATGTATGGATCCTCTCAGAGTTCTTAGTTGTAAGCAACAGAAACTAACACTGAATGATTTAAGCAGAAAAGGGGTTTATAGCAAGGGTATTGGGAAGTTCACAGAATTGCTGGGAGGATTAGAGAATCAGGCTTGGTGGCTATGTGATCAAATCCACAGACTGGTCATGGCACAGAATTAGTGTGATGAGAACACCTTTGTTGCACCACTGAGAAGTAGACCCTGTAGCCTATCCACCAACATCACTATTGCTGGCCCCTGGCACCAGTGGTCTAGCTGCTCTAGGAAATGAAGTACTGTGATAGATTCTCTACTGACTTTGTTTTTCTTCATCAGTAGCACTAACCAAAAACTAATTGCCTGAACCTCTGTCATGGACTTTTCTCTAGCTTCAAAAGGAAGCTAGGAAAGTGAGGAACTAGTGCTTTCAGCTTTCTCAGACCTGGGAAAGTACTGGGAAATCAAAAAATGGATAGATATCCACCACAGGCCCAAAGCAGGATTGTGTGGCATTGATGCAGCTGGCCCATATATGCTTATCTGGCCAGCAGGAAAGAGCTGGCATAGGCCTGTATGGGAGCAAACACTCATACCCATGCCCTCCCTCCCAGGCCATACATTAAGAACCCCTCCTCCTTTTGTGGTGTAGGGATTATGGGAAGAGGCTGTCCTCTTTAGGTTCCCTCTTCACTTGCCTCTCTCCTCCACATCTCCTACCAAATCTGAAGGTATTTTCACCCCTTGGGACCAGGAAACCAATTTGCTTCAGATTTCATATAGAGCTCCTTGCCTAGAACATGAATCCTAGCCCACATCCTTGCTCTAGTGCCTTTGAGCACATGCAATGACTTCCTAAGGCATCTCTTCAGTATCAGTGGCTGAACTCATGGGCTTGTCTTATTTATAGAATGTCAAGTCGCAGACTGTAGAATCAGGGCAGTTACCCTTTTTGAAGCTTTGGAGGGCTCCAGAGCAGGGGAGACAGTCAGAAATCCTCTGCCCTTTCCATAGTAAATGATTGCGGCCAACTCTGGGGCTTTGGTGTTTACTGTGATGTTTATTTAGTTATTTAATTTCTTGGTGTTCAGAATCCTCATTAATATACATTTGTGCCTCCCTGTGGAAATAAAGGAGTGTGTTCTCTGTGTATGTGCTCATATTTCTTTATTTAGCCTGGCACCTGCCTTCTTCCCTAGCATGTTAGTTTAGCATCTGTGCTGTTCCCTTGTAAATCCCCAGAGCTTACAATTCCTAGAGGAAATGATTTTTTTTCTCTCTAGGAAGATTTTTCTCTTTTTATTGAACTATACTTAAGGGCCAAACTCTTGTGTCATAGGTGAGTAAGTTGCATCATCAGCTCTAGCAGATGGGGCCACTGCACATCCCCCAGTCACCAGCTCCATAGCACCCTCTTAGGAGAGGGAAATGCCCCAGGCCAGAGTGACTGCTGCTTCCATGGACTCTCTTATATCCAGCCCTGAAAGTTTACAAGGATGACTCACTTGCATGAGTGAGTGTCACCTGCACTGGGCAATATGTTGGTTTATGCCAGCTGGGCTCCAGGCCAGCTCTGGGCAAGAAGGAATGTGTCACTAGAGCATTCCTGTGTAGCTATTGTTCACCAGGCTCAAAGAGAGCTGGCCCTTGGATTTCAGGAGTTAGGGGGAAGGAATGAGACTGTCTCTAAATAGCCCTCAGGAGCTATGTCCTGAGTCAGGGGATTTCCTAGATGGATTACTGGCCTACTAGCTGGGTGATGGGCATTTAGGTCCATTCCTCAAAACTAGGGGGTGGGAACAAACTGTCAGCCTGGCCACTTGTTCACATCCTTATCTCTTGAGGTGAACCAGAGGAGACAGCATTGTGTGATTATGTCAAACCAGGCTACAGAGTCAGCCAGATCTGTAATTACATCCCAGCTTCACCACTTACATGCCTTCTGACTTTGGGCAGTTTCCCTCTCTTATCTCAGTTTTTTTGTTTGTTTGTTTCAGCATATAATGGGGGTACAAATGTTTAGGTTACATATATTGCCTTTGCCCCACCGAAGTCAGAGCTTCAAACATGTCCATCCCCCAGACAGTGAGCACCACACCTGTAAGGTGTGTATATACCCATCACCTGCCCCCCCATCTGCCCAACACATGATGAATGTTATTACTATATGTGTACTTAAGTGTTGATCAGTGTTTATCTCATGTGGAAAATGAAGGGGTTCAATGAGACAGTGTCCTCCAAGCATGTAGGGCAGTGCCTGGCTTGTAGTAAGTACTCAGTAATCAATATCCATTGTTATAAATAATAATACTGAACTTGAGGATTGGAATTTGAGCCCCAACTACCTCAGCGATGATGGTAAAATCACTCCCCCTTCACTTTGCCTCAATGGTAAAAGAGGATAACATTACATGCCCTGCCTCTCTCCTTAGAACTCTGTGAGTTGCAAATGGGATAAAGAACATGAAAGAGCTTTGATTCTGTCAAGTGCTGCCCCAGTCGGAGAGAGGATTGTCCCAGGATTAAGTTGAGAAGACAATTTAAGTCAGTCGAGAGAAAGATCCAGTCATAAGGAGCCAAGGTGGCAGAAATGTCTGCAATTAAAGTAGGCAGAATGCTATCACACTGGCTAGGAAGACACTAAGGGAAGTGCTAAGTAGTCAACTGAGTTTTTCCTTAAACAATTAGCCCTGGCCTCTCCCAGCAAGTGCACATCACCTCTGCATCCTCACCCAGGCACAGGAATATTCACACGCTGGGTTGACAGAGAGAATACTGTACTCTGCCCCCTTGCATCCTAGTTATATAGCATTGGACAAAGCATCCCAACTTACAGCATCATCATTTCTTCTTCTGAAAACTTAGGATAGTACTTTCCACCAGTCTGTATTGATGGAGCCTTTAGAAATATTGTGAATGTGGAGGTGTTTTTGAGTCTATAGAATACTGTACAAAAGTAGGGACATTTGTATTATGCATCTCTGCATCAACATAATATATAAATGGGAAGTTGATTTAAACCCAGATAATGCTTTGTACACACACAACCCCTGCTGTGCCCTACTTCTCCATAAATGTGTCTCCTTATTTTGTAGGGCTGGAAAAGGGAATTCATACCTATAGGTAGGGGGTTGTTGTTGGTGGTGGGGTGTGTGTGTGTGTGTGTGTGTGTGTGTGTGTGCGTGCGCGTGTGCATGATGTATGGTCAGTCGAATGCTGGGGCTGCTGTAACAAAGTATTACAAATTAGGTGGTGACTTAACAGAAATGTATTGTCCAACTGTACTGGATGCTGAAGTTCAAGATCAAGGTGATAATACAGTTGGTTCTTTCTGAGGGCTGTTTCATGCCTCTCTTCTAACTTTTGGTGGTTTTCTATCAATTTTTAGCATTTCTTGTCTTGTAGAAGCATCACCCTGCTTCTCTGCCTTCATCTTCATATGGAATTCTTCCTGGCAGAAGGTGGATTCTGCCTTCATCTTCATATGGAATTCTTCTCTGTGTCCAAATTTTCCTTTCTTATAAGAATATCAGTCATATTGAATTAGAGCCCATCTCACTCCAGTATGACCTCATCTTAGCTAACTTGTATCAACAGTGAGCCTATTTCTGAATAAAGTCATATTCTGAGGTACTGGAGGTTTGGATGTCACCATATAAATTGAGGGGAATGTGATTCCATTCATAACATCATGTACATGTTTTGATGAAACACTGTTTTTAAAGGATACCCAAGTTTCTGCTCTCCAAGCCATCAAAAGCTCTTCACTCTCTCAACTCTTCAGGGATTTCTTATCCCCAGTGTCCTAGCCCTGGAACGGGGAATGAAGTTAGGGCTCCATCCAGGGTCTAGGTGGCTGATGGCAGAGACATGTGGAGGGGCAGAGAAGCACTGAGCCTTATAGCCCTGCATACCTGCCTGCCTGGACCAGGATGGAGCTCCTAACACTCTTTGGAAGTGACTCCCTTCTGTTCCCTGCTGTTGCCAAAACTCCCTCTGTACTGCTGTGGCCCAATCATCTCCTGAAGGAGCACTTTCTAGCTTGTTGGTATCTGCAGTCCTGCTGGACCTGAACTGTCACATGCCTGTCCCCAAAAGTGCTCCTGCTGGGGAGCTGCTGTGCCCCTGCTGCCTCTGAAATCTCCAGCATAGGTGCTCCAGGGCAGGCCTGGGTCTGTATGACCGTGGCATCTCTGGAGTGGAGTCTTTGTGTGAACATGAGCCTTCCCTTCCTCTGTCAATGGCTGGGGCAGGTTTAGCAATGATGCAGCATTACACCCACCCACACCATCCCTGATCACTTCTTGTTCAAGAAACTTCCCTATTAGCATTGCTAGCCCCATCATTCCTATGCTATGGCTGCCAAGAAGCTCAGATTCAAGTATATTTTGGTCCCAATGATCTCACACTCAGGTTTTTTTTATTATTTCAGCATATTATGGGGGTACAAAAGTTTAGGTTACATGTGTTACCTTCCCTCGCTTCCCCACTGGAGTCAGAGCTTCAAGCATGTCCATCCCCCTGATGGTGCGCATCACACTCATTATGTATGTGTGTGTGTATATATGCCCATCCCCTCTTCCCCTTGCCATCTGCCCGAAGCCCAGTAAATGTTATTCCTATATGTCCACTTAGGTGTTGATCAGTGAAACCAATTTGATGGGAAGCACATGTGGTGCTTATTTTTATATTCTTGGGATACTTCACTTAGTACAATGGGTTCCAGCTCTATCCAGGAAAATACAACAGGTGCTAGATCACTATTTTTTCTTATAGCTGAATAGTACTACATGGTATACATATCCCACATTTTATTAATCCACTCTTGGATTGATGGGCACTTCGGTTGTTTCCACATCTTTGCAATTGTGAATTGTGCTGCTATAAACATTTGAGTAGAGGTGTCTTTTTTATAGGAATGTCTTTTGATCTTTTGGGTAGATGCCCAGTAATGGGATTTCTGGATCAAATGGTAGATCAACTTGTATCTCTTTAAGGTATCTCCATAGTGCTTTCCACATAGGTTGCACTTGTTTGCAGTCCCACCACAGTGTAGGAATGTTCCTCTCTCTCCGCATCCATGCCAGCATTTGTTGTTTGGGGACTTTTTGATAAAGGCCATTCTCACTGGAGATAAGTGATATCTCATTGTGGTTTTGAATTGCATTTCCCTGATGATTAGAGATGTTGAGCATTTTTCATATGTTTTTTGGCCATTATTTGTCTTCCTTAGAAAAGTTTCTGTTCATGTCCTTTGCCCACTTTGTGACAGGGTTGTTTGATTTTTTCTTGCTGATTTTCCTGAGTTCTAAATAGATTCTAGTTATCAGCCCTTTATTGTATGTGCAGCTTGTGAAAATTTTCTCCCATTCTGCAGGTTGTCTGTTTGCTCTCCTGACAGTTTCTTTGGCTGTGCAGAAGCTTTTTAGTTTGATCAGGTCCCATTTGTTTATTTTTCGTGTTGCTGTGATTACCTATGGGGTCTTCTTCATAAATTCTTTGTCTAGGCCAATGTCTATAAGAGTTTTTCCAAAATTTTCCTCCAGAATTCTAATAGTTTCACACCTTAGGTTTAAGTCTGTTACCCAGCATGAGTTGTTTTTTGTGAGAGGTGAAAGCTGTGAATCCTGTTTCAGTCTTGTGCATGTGGCTATCCAGTTTTCCCAGCACCATTTATTGAATAAAGATTATTTTCCCCAGTGTATGTTTTTGTCTGCTTTATCAAAGATTATATGGCTATATGAGGATGGTTTTATATATGGGTTGTCAGTTCTGTTCCACTGGTCAAAGTCCCTGTTCTTGTGCCAGTCAAAAGATGTTTTAATTACTATAGCCTTGTAGTAGAGTTTGAAGTCTGGTAAATTGATACCTCCCATTTTGTTATTATTGCCTGTGATTGCTTTTGCTATACATGCTCTTGTCTAGTTCCATACAAAATGTAAAATTATTTTTTCTATATCTGTGTAAAATGATGATAGTATTTTAATAGAGATTGCATTGAATCTGTAGATCACTTTGGGCATTATAGACATTTTAACAATGTTGATTCTGCCGACCCATGAGCATTGGTATGGTTTTCCACCTGGTTACATCCTCTGCTATTTCCTTCCTCAGTGTTTCATAGTTCTCCCTGTAGAGTTCTTTTACCTCCTTAGTTAAATATATTCCTAGGTACTTTATTTTCTTTGTTGCTATTGTGAAGGGAATTGACTCTTTCATGTGGTTCTCAGTTTCACTGTTATTGGTGTATATGAATGCCTCTGATTTCTGTGTATATTTTTGAATCCTAAAGCTTTACTGAATTCATTTATCAATTCAAGGAGTCTCTTGGTTTAATCCTAGGGGTTTTCTAGATATACTATCATATCATCAGCAAAGGGTGAGAGTTTGATCTCTCCTTCCCCTATTTGGATGCCCTTAATTATGCTTTCTTGTCTGATTGCTATAGCAAGGACTTCCAGCACTATGTTGAATAGTAGTTGAGATAGTGGGCAACCTTGCTTTGTTCCAGGTCTAAGTGGGAATGCTTTCAATTTTTTCCCATTCAGTACAATGTTGGCTGTGGGTTTGTCATATAGGATTTGTATCATTTTTAGGTAAGTCTCATCTATGCCTATGTTGTTGAGCGTTCTTATCATAAAGGGTGCTGAATTTTGTCAAATTATTTCTCTGCATCTATAGAGAGGATCATATGGTCTTTGTTTTTGCTTCTGTTTATATGGTGAATTACATTTATGGATTTGCATATGTTGAACAATCCCTTAATCCCTGGGATGAAGCCCACTTGGTTGTGATGAATCATTTTCTTGACAAGCACCTCGATTCAGTTAGCTAGGATTTTGTTGAGAATTTTTTCATCTATATTCATAAGGGATATTGGTTTGTAGTTTTCTTTTCTCATTGCATCCTTTCATGGTTTCGGTATCAGGGTTATGTTGGCTTCATAAAATGTGTTGGGGAGGATTCTATCCTTCTCAATGTTGTGAAATAATTTCTGCAGAATAGGCACCCATTCTTCTTTGTAGGTGTGGTAAACTTTGGGTGTGAAACCATCTGGTCTGGGACTTTTCTTTTTAGGAAGGTTTTTATTGCTGTTTCAATTTCAGTACTTGGTATTGGTCTGTTTAGGAATTCTATTTCTTCCTGGTTGAGCCTAGTGAGGCTGTGGGTTTCTAAGAATTTGTCCATTTCCTCCACATTTTCCGGTTGGTGTTCATAAAGGTTCTTATTAGTAGTATTAATAAATTATATCATGTATCTCCGTGGCATGAGTTGTAATTTCTCCTTTAATTTCCTGATGGAGCTTATTAGAGATTTCTCTTTTCTGCTTTTCATTAGTCTAGCCGAAGACATGTCAATTTTGTTTATTTTTTGAAAGAACTACCTTTTTGTTTTATTAATCATCCATATAGTTTCACTGTTGTCAATTTCATTTAGTTCTGATTTGACCTTATTGATTTCACTACTTCTGCTGGATTTGGGGTTGGTCTGTTCTTCTTTTTCCAGCTCCTTGAGTTGATTCATTAGGTTGTATATTTGTGATCTTTCTGACTTTTGGATATAGGCATTTATGGAAATAAACTTTCCTCTCAGGACTGCTTTAGCTATGTTCAACAGATTTTGATAACTTGTGTCTCCTTTGTCATTTAGTTCAGAGAATCTTTTGATTTTCATCTTGATTTCCTCATTTATGCAGTAGTCATTCAGCAGAAGATTATTTAGTTTCCATGACTTTTTTAGAAATGAGAGTTTCTGTTAGGGTTTATTTCTACTGTTATTCCACTGTGATCAGAAAAGATACATGGTATAATTTCTATTCTTTTAAATTTTTTGAGACATGTTTTGTGTCCTAGGATATGGTGAATCTTACAGAATGTCCCATGAGCTGATGAGAAGAACGTGTATTCAGTGGTATTTGGGTAGCATGTCCTGTAAATGTCACTCAGACCCAATTGTTCTAGAGTTTTATTTAAGTCCATTATTTCTTTGTTAATTTTCTGTTTGGAGGTTCTGTTCTGCGGTGTCAGCAGGGCGTTGGAGTCTCCGGCTATTATGGTATTGTTGTTTATCAAATTTGTTTAGATCAACTAGAGTTTGCTTTATGAATCTGGGTGCACCAAGGTTGGGTGTATACATATTTAGAATTGTTATGTCTTCTTGTTGAACTGTACCCTTCACCATTATATAGTGATTTTCTTTGTCTTTCATTACTTTTGTTGATTTAAAAACTAAGTTATCTGAAATCAAAACCACCATACCAGCCTTCTTTTGGCTTCTGTTTGCTTGAAATATTGTTCTCCACCCCTTTACCTTTAGTCTAAATGCATCATTTCCTGAAGACAGCAGATACTTGGCTTGTATTTTTTTAATACATGCAGCCTGCCTATGTCTCATGAGTGGAGAGTTCAAGCCATTCACATTTATTGAGATAAGTGATAGGTGGGGCAGGTTTCTGTTCATTATGTTGGGTTGAACTTTGTTGCTTTGTATTATCTCTTGAGCCATTGTGTTATCTGGTCTTTGATCTTTACATTTTGAGTGGTTTTACATTCATGAATGTTTATTGTGCTGATCCGTGTGTAACACTGTTTTGAGTACTTTTTGGAGGGCTGGTCTTGTCTTGGTGAATTCCCACAGTCTTTGCCTATCTGAAAATGTCTTTATTTCTCCTTTGTATACAAAACTTAGTTTTGCAGGGTACAAGATTCTAGCATGAGAATGATTCTGTTTCAGAAGAGGGAAAATGGGGCCAAGTCACTCCTTGCTTATAAGGTTTCAGTTGAGAAGTCTGATATTATTCGGATTGGCTTTACTTTGTATGTTACTTGCTTCTTTCACCTTACAGCTCACAGAAGGACCTCTTTGGCTGATATTTTGGTCAGTCTGAAGACTGCATGTCATGCTGTCTTCCTGTTTGCATTGAATCTCCCAGGATTCCATTGAGCTTCTTGTACTTGGATATTGAGATTTTTAGCAAGGCCTGGGAAATTTTTATCTATTATATCTTCAAATACCTTATCCAACTCTTGCATGTTTCTTCTTCCCATTTGGAAATCCCCTTACATTAGATTTCTTCACATAATCCCACATTTCTTGTAAGCTTTGCTCTTTTCTCTTATTTCTCTGGTCTATCTCTGTGATTGACTTATTTAATTGGAAGTTGTTATCTTCAATCTCTGAGGTTCTTTTTCTGTTTGATCTACCCTGTTCTTGAGGCTTCCCACTGTGTTTTTAGTTCCCTGAATAGATTCTTTATTTCCAGCAGTTTGGTTTGATTTTTCTTAAATATTTCAATTTCTTTTAAAAAATTTTTAATAACAGTTTATTTAGTGGAATAAAAAATATTTCCTAAATGTAAAAGATCCTACTAACAGTAACTCTGAAAGAATTAGAGTAAGTTTTCAAATGTTGGTAGAAAACTCTTTAACTCATTATTTTTAGATATTTTGCAGCACTGAAAAAGTGACAGTTAAAATTTTAGCTGCATTGTGATAAATCTGTACAGTTAACTAGTAATAGCTAGTATATATAAATACTATTATAAAGAATGTGCAGTGAGAAATTATTTACATTCTGTATAATGTATTTTTTCTCTATTTAGTTACATGCCATAATTTATGATTTTTGATCATAATTGACATTCCTATTAGCTAATAGTTAAATCATCTAATTCCCCTCCATGCTAACTAAATAATCCTTATAGCCAAAACTTGAAACTAATATAATCAGTGCTTAATGAAGGTGTTCCCTCTTTTAATAACAACCAAAATCGATCAAACAACAGAAACTTTCCTTGAAAAGCACAGTGCTCAATCATATTTTTGAGAAAGGACCACAAATCTGGTGAAGATAAAACAGAATTTTCTACACAAGCAGTGCCATTTAGCAAATGCTATTAACACAATAGTGATCACTTTGGCATTTGATCTGGAAAACCTTGCTTCAGCAGCTCCTCAAGGCATATCTATGTCATGCTAAAATATCCAAAGCAAAACTGGGAACAAAAAATTGGCCACCTGGATATTCTCATAATATAAGTTTCCGAAATGAAATTGAGTTTTTGTTTTTGCAATTTCTATTACTCAATATTTTCTATACTTTAACAATGGTGAAGATTATCTGCAGAATATTTTTATTTTTTTATTTCAGGAAATTATGAGATTACAAACATTTTGGTTTCATTTTTATATCTTTGCATCTCCCCAGCAAGGGGTAGAGGCATACTCTTCCCTTCTATAATGCCAATGCATCCCTCAGTTGTGAGTCTGCACCACCATCACCTTAATCCCTGGAGAACACTACCACCATGTGAACACCATAGTGTTAATCAATCAGTACCAATTTGATGGCGAGTACATGTGGAGCCTATTCTTCCAATTTTCTGTTACCTCACTTCGGATAATGGGCTTAAGCTCAATCCAGGAAAATATAAGCAGTGTAAGATGACTGTCATTTCTTATAATTGAGTAATATTCCATTGTATACATATATCAAATTTTAATAATCTACTCAGGAATTGATGGGCACTTGGGTTGTTTCCACATCCTTGCAATAGTGAATTGTGCTGCCATAAATATTCAGGTGCAGATGTCTTTATTATACAATGTCTTATGCTCTTTGGGGTAGATGCCTAATAGTGCTATTGCTGGACTGAATGGTATTTCTATTTTTAGCTCTTTGAGGTATCTCCAAATTCTTTTACACTGAGGTTGCACTAATTTGCAATCCCTCCAGCAGTGTAAGAGTGTTCCTGTCTCTCCACATCCTCACCAAAATTTGTTGTGTTGGGATTTTTTGATAGGGGCCAATCTCATTGGGGTTAGGTGATATCACATTGTGGTTTTAATTTGCATTTCTCTAATGATTACAGATGTTGAGCATCTTTTTATGTTTGTTGGCCATTATTCTGTGTTATTTGGAAAAGTTTCTGTTCATTTCCATTGCCCATTTATTGATGGGGTTGTTGATTTTTTTTCTTGTTGATTCTTTTAATTTCTAGATAGATGCTTGTTATCAGACCTTTATCAGATGTGTAGAGAGCAAATATTTTCACCCATTCTGTAGGCTGTTGATTCACTCTAATGAAAGTTTCCTTGGCTGTGCAAAAGCTTTTTAATTTGATCTGATCCCATTTGTTTATTTTTATTGCTGTGGTGATTGCTTTGTGGATCTTCTTCAAAAATTCTTTGCCTAAGTCGATGTCTGAAAGAGTCTTCCCAACATCTTCTAGAATTCTTAAGGTTTCATACCTTGGGTTTAAGTCAGTTATTCATCTTGAGTGGATTTTTGTGAGAGGTAAGAGGTAGGTATCCAGGTTCATTCTTCTGCCTATAGCTAACGGTGCCCATTTCCGCAGCACCATTTATTGAAAAGAGATTCTTTTCCCAAGTGTATACTTTTGTCTGCTTTATCAAAGATTAGATTATCATATGCAAATAGTTTCATCTCTGGAATCTAAGTCCTGTTCCAAAAATCAATGTCTCTGTTCTTGTAACAGTCCCAAGGTGTTTTAATTATTATTGCTTTGTAGTACAGCTTGAAGTCTGGAAGACTAATACCTCCCAGTTTGTTGTTTTTACTTAAGATTGCCTTGGCTATACAAGGCCTATTCTGTTTCAGCACAAAGCAAAGAACTATTTTTTTCTAGATCTGTAAAGAATGATGATGGTCCTTTGATGGGGATCGCATTAATTCTGTATATCACTTTAGGTAATATTGACATTTTAACCACTTTGGGATTACGCTCACCAGCCGCAAAACCTTGCCCACAGCTGGCATTCATAGTCTGCACTGTAACTTGTGCTATGCATTGATGATGAATCCATTTTGCTCTTGTGTGGTGAGGAAAGCTTTAAAGCACTGAAAGCTTGTTTTACTTTACAGGTATCTTTACTTGTAATGTAAATCAGAATAGGTAACATATACATATATGTTTTCATTATGTTATTTTTAAATGCTCACAATTTTATTTTGATAAATGAAAAACTAGAAAAGTCATATCATGGCTGTTGGCTAAAGTTGATGCTCAGCTGTGTGCCTTCATATCATGGCTGTCAGCTAAAGTCACTTTGCACGTTCATCTGTGGCTATTGACTATAGTCGACGCTGGTCCCAAAGTGGTTAATGATCTTGATTCTACCAATCCATGAGCAAGGTAGATTTTTCCATTTGTTTACATCTTCTACACTTTCTTTTTTAGCGTTTCATAGTTCTCCTTGTATAAATCTTTTGTATCTTTTGTTAAATATATTCCTAGATATTTAATTTTTTTGGACTGTAGTAAAAGGTACTGCATTTTTTATTTGACTTTTGGCTTGACTGTTATTGGCATATATGAATGACTCTGATTTGTGTGTATTGGTTTTATAACCTGAGACCCTGAGACTTTACTGAATTCATTTATCAAATCTAGGAGTCTTTTGGACAATTCCTTGGTATTTTCTAGAAATAATATCGGATCATTGGGAAAGAGATTGAGTTTGATCTCATCTGCCCCCACCTGTATGTCCTTAATACCTTTTTCTTGCCTGATTGCCATAGCTAGGACTTCGAGCACTATGTTGAACAGAAGTGAAGATAGTGGCATCCTTTTCTAGTTCCAGTTCAAAGTGGAAATGCCTTCAATTTTTCCCCATTCAGTATGATATTTACCATGAGTTTGTTATAAATTGACTTGATAATTTTAAGGTATGAGCCGTCTATGCCTATTTTGTTAAGAATTTGTATCATAAAACGTGTTGGACTTTGTCAAATGCTTTTTCTGCATCTATTGAGAGAATCATATGGTCTTTGTTCTTGCTTTTATTTATGAGGTGAATTGCATTTATAGATTAGCGTATGTTGAACCAGCCTTGCATCTCTGGAATAAAGCTCACTTGGTCATGGGGAATCATTTTTTTTGATGTGCTGTTGAATTATATTTGCTAAAATTTTGTTGAGGATTTTTACATATATATTCATGAGGAATATTGGTCTGTAATTTTCTTTTTCTGTTTTGTCCTTTCCTGGCTTTGGTATCAAGGTTATATTGGCTTCATAGAATGAATTAGGAAGGATACCATCTTTTTCAATGTTGTGGAATAATTTCTGTAGTATAGGTATGAGTTCTTCTTTGTATATTTTGTAAAACTCTGAAGTGTAGCCATCTGGTCCAGGACTTTTCTATTTTGGGAGTTTTTAAATTGCTGTTCCAATTTCGTAGCTTGATATTGGTCTATTCAGAAATTCTGTTACCTCATTGTGAATTTAGGGAGGTTGTATATTTCCAAGAATTTGTCTATTTCCTCCTCATTATGTATTTTTGGGGCATATAGTTTTTTTTTAGTAATCAAAAATAATGTTTTGTATTTCTGTGATGTCTGTTGTGACCTCTCCTTTTTCATTTCTAATTGAGTTTATTAGCATCTTTTCCCTTTGAATTCTAGTCAATCTAGCAAGAGGGATGTCAATTTTGTATCTTTTCAGAAAACCAACTTCTGGTTTTGTTGATCTTCCATATAATTCTATTGTTCTCAATTTGATTTAGTTCTGCTTTGATCTTAGTTATTTCTTTTCTTCTGCTAGGATTGGAATTGGTTTGCTCTTATGTTTCCAGTTCCTCAAGTCTACTTATTAGGTTGTCAGTTTATAAGTTTTCTGTAGTTTGGATGTGACCATTTATTGCTATTAGTTTTCCTCTCAGGTATGATTTTGCTGTATCCCACAGGTTTTGATAACTTGCATCTCCATTATCATTTAGTTTGAATAAACTCTTGATTTACCTCTTAATTTCCTTCTTTACCCAATATTATTCAATAAAAGATTATTTAGTTTCCATGACTTTGTGAAGTGGTGAGTAATTCTGTAGGAAGTGAACTCTAATTTTATACCACTATAGTCAGAGAAGATACATGGTATAATTTCTATTTTTTTGAATTTTTTGAGTTCTGATTTGTGGCCTAGTATGTGATCAATTTTGGAGAAGGTTTCATGGGCTGCTGAGAAGAATGTAAATTCAACTTTATTTGGATGGAATGTTTTGTAGAAATCCATCAGACCTGTTTGTTCAAGAGTTCTGTTTAAGTCCATTATTTCTTTGTTTATTTTCTGTTTGGAGGATCTATCCAGTTCATTCAGTGGAGTGTTGAAGTCCCCTGCTACTATGGCAGTATTGTTTAAAATGCAGTTTAGATCAGATAATGTTTGCTTTATGTAATTGGGTGCTCCTGCATTGGGTGCATAAATATTAAATTGTTAAATCTTCTTGTTGGATCTTCCCTTTCACCATTATAAATTGGCCATCTTTATCCTTTTTTACTTTTGCTATAGTAAAGCTTATGTTATCTTCAAATAGTATAGCTATGCCTTCTTTCTTTTGACTTCAGTTTGCCTGGATGGTAGTTTTCCATCCCTTGACCTTCAGACAGAAGGCATCTTTGTGTTAGATGCATTTCCTGTAGACAACAGATACTAGGCTTGTGGATTTTTATCCACTTTGACAGTCTATGTCTCTTCAGAAGACAGTTTAAGTCATTCATATTTATTGAAAGGATTGAAATTTGAGGAAGATTTCCATTTGTATTGTTGGATGAAATCCAGTGTTTTGTTTTTTTGGTTTTTTTTGTTTATTTGTTTGTTTGTTTGTTTGTTTTTTACTCCTTGAGCCATTATGCAGTCCAAATTATAGCCTTTAGCTCTTGAATTATTTTACTTTGAGGAGTGTCTATTGCACTGTTTGATGTGTAAGGCAGGTCTTAGTACTTCCTGTAGGGCTCATCTGGTCTTTGCAAATTCCTTCAATGATTGCTTGTCTGAGAAGGACTTTATTTCTCCCTCATAGATGAAACTTAATTTTGCCAGATATAGAATTCTAGGTTGGGCATTATTCTGTTTTAGAAGATTAAGGATAGGCATCCAATCCCTTCTGGCTTGTAAGGTTTCAGTGAGAAGGTTGCAGTTAGTCTGATAGGCTTTCCTTTGTAGTTCATTTGTTGCTTTTGCTTTGCTACACAAAGGATTGCTTCGTTTGCATTTACTTTGGTCAGCCTAATAACCATGTGACAAGGTGATTGCATTTTCACATTGAGTCTCCCAGGACTTCTGTGTTCTTCTTGTATCTAGATATCAAGATTTCTGGCCATCCCTGACATATTTTCCTCCAGTATTCTGTGAAATAAGTTTTCCAGCCTTTGTAAATTTTCTTCTTCTCCCTCTGGGATCTCAATGAGTCTGAGATTTGGCTTCTTTACATAATCCCACATTTCTTGTAAGTTTTGGTTTTGTCTCTTGTTTCTGTGTTCTCTTTCTTCCTCTAATCTGTTTATCACGTTGGCATTATCTTCAAGCACTGAGATTCTTTCCTTTGCATGATCCATTCTGTTCTTGAAGCTTTCCTCTGTATTTTGGAGTTCCTTGAATGCTTCCTTCATTGCCAAGATTTCTGTTTGGTTTTTCTGTAGTATTTCAATCTCTTTGGAGAATTTTTCATTCATTTCCTGAATTGTTCTTTTGGTTTCTCTATGTTGGGATTCTATTTTCTCTTCAATTCCATTGAGTTTTCTAGCAATCTATATTCAGAATTCTTCCTCTGTCCATTTAATCATATCATGTAAGTTGGTGTCATTTGGTGGAGATCGAGTATTTTCTTTTGGAGGTGACTTTTCTCTCTGATATTTTATGTTTCTTGTGTTCTATCACTGGTTCTGTCTCATCAGGCTACTTTATCAAGGACCGGAGTTGCTGGGACTGGTTTATGGACTAAATTCTGGGATTCCAAAGGGATGTTCTTTGGCAGAGCTGGGGAGATGTGTGCTGGTACTGTATTGTCTTAGAGGAGTTTTAGCCTGTTGGTTTATCTTTGACCTGTTGTCTTCACCGTCTGCTTACAGAATTTAGTGAGTTTGGATCCCTTGCTTAGACACCCAGGAGTTGGATCACTCTTGTGTGCATGATTCCACTGTCAACCAATAGTTTGACGTGGGAGGCATTGTGTTGGGCTATGAGTTTACTCTCTCTTTTGTTGCTTGTGGCTTACGTGGAGGAGTCAATTATCAAGGTATTCCAAAACCTTTGTATTGTGCTCTAAGCCCCCAAATGGGATATACTGGTATCTCAGTCTTTAGGGAATGTCCTGCCACTCCCAAGGGTTCCTTGAGCCTTGTTACTACTTTAGGAGGGGTGAGAAGAGCAACAGGTATCAGCAAGCCTAAGAGAGAATACTTCAGAGTTTGCTTCATCTGTAGCTAGGGGGAGATGCTAATATGTTATTCAGAGTTCTTTTGCCATTCTTGCGGAGCAGCTCCTGGTCGGCGGAGTCAATTAGACAATTAGTGCAATTGCTAAAGACTATGGTCAAGATTTCCCTTCCCAAACCATGAGCCTCTAAGTTGGCAACAACCTGGGTGCCAAGGGCAAGCCCATGTGTTCTGATCTTATCAGATGCTCAAAACCAACCCACTGTATGTAGTTATCACTCTGCCCCCTTTTGCTTAGTTCCAACGTCCCACAGATTCAATTAGTCATACAGTGAAAGTGACTTTTATCCTTTCTCCCTTCCTTCCAGGGCTGAGTCTCTCTTTGTGGGCCAGGGGCCACAAAGGCTTCGTGGGCTGGAGGGGAGGCGATGGATGAGACTGCTGCAAGTCCCAGCCTGGAAAACGTCTTTTCTCATTTTTCCCCTCCTCCAAGGGTGGAGTCTGCCCTGCCAGAGGGGAAGATAACCCACTGGCCTGGAGGAAGGGCACTTCCTAGGGCTACCAGGCATTTCAGTTGTTCAGCCCAGGAAGTCGTTACTCTCATTCCTCTGCCCCTCCAGAGGTGGGGTTTATCTAGTTGGTATGTAGCGTAAACCTCAGGGCTATTGGAGAAGCCCTGCCCAAGGCTACTGAGGGTCCCAGACCAGAGAGCGACCTGCCTCACCACTTAGCCCCTGCAGAGGTGGGGTCAGACCCTCTGCATGAAACACCAGTGGTCTGGGCACAACCGAGGACTGTCTGCAACCCCAGCAGATCTCAGCCCAGAAAGCAGACTCCCTTACCCCTCCGCACTTCCAAGGAATGGGTCTATCCCTTTGGCTGGAGGTACCTGATACCAACTCACAGTAAAGAGGTGAACATGGGGCTCAGCTTGAAAGGCAGCCGTGATAAGCTGCTACTATACCCTTTCAGCAGCCAGTGGGGAAGAGAAAGTGAAGCAGGGGTAGCATTCTCATGCTATGGGTTTCAGCTTGAACAACAGCCTCTTTCTCAGCTCTTCCCAGGGGCAGAGTCTGTCCCTTTGGCAAAAAGCACCCAGGCACAAGTTGCAGGAGAGTGTGGGTCATAATGTCTCCCTGGGTCACAGCTGGAAAAGCAGTCTCCTTTGCAACTCCACCCTTCTAAGGCGGGCTCTGTTCTTTTGGCATGAAACATGGGCAGCTGGGTGGGAAGGGAGACAACATGAGTCCACCTGGTGACTCAGCCAAGAAAGCAACCACTCTCCCCCTTCTGCCCCTTCAAAGGAGGAGCCCAAGCTACTGGGATGAAAAGACCCATGGCAGCATTGGGGGAACAAATGACTTCTCTCATTATTCCCCTCCTCCAAGTGCCAGACCTGCTTAGCTGGGCTAGGGTAGAGGGGAGGTCTGAGACTGTTTCCAGAGCAGCATGCCACAGTGTTTTTAGGCTATGGACTGTCAGAATGGTGGTTGCCCACCCACTTAGAGCCAGCGCAGGAGCCACCTGCAGGGTGGATAGCTGGGCTGGGTTTGGCGCACTGTCTCCAATCTGCCCGCTGAGCCCACTGCTTCCCTAACACACTAACTCACAACTGCTTAGATGTAGGGGATCTTCACTCTTTCCCACCCTGCACCAGCCAAATCTTCAGCGATTTCTAAGGGCAGAGCCTCCTTTAAGGTATTCACCACCCTTGTTCTGGTCCTGGAAGCTTCCTGAAGTGAGATGCCTGTCACTAAGCTCTCTTCTGCGTGACTAGAAAGTGTCTGCTGGGTCCAGACTCTCCCCACCCAAAGCTGACTCAGCACAGTACACAGGAGAGTTCAAAATGTTCCCCGCTCCTGTCTATTCCACACAACCCTCCAGCCTGCACTACCACTTCACACTGACTTCAGGCACTTCCTTGCCTGCATGGGTGTGGAGGTCAGTAGAGAAAGAGTTGTCCCACTGTGGGTCAGATCACACTGCCCCAGCCGGCCGGCTGATGGGCACAGCGGTCCCACGCTCCACTCCTTATTGTATATTTCGGACTCTCTGGGCTTTGCGGTAGATTCTCCGATTCTCCTTTGTTTTTCCCAGCGCTATTCGTCCCACACTGCTTCTCTGCAGGTTCACGAAGCTGATCCTGTGGTAGTGTGATTCACTTGCATGTAGTTGTCCACATTCTTCACCTCCCACTCTGAAAGCAGAGACCCAGGAGGTTACCCCTAATCTGCCATTTTTCCCAGAATATTTTTAAATAAAAGATTCCAGTCTCTTTCTCTGATATGCTGATACAGTAGATCTGCTGTAGTCCTGGAATCTTTATTTTTCAAAAATGTTTCCAAAGTAATCCTTACTTGAAAATACTACAATAATTAATATATTACAATGTATATAATCATATAAAAATCAAAGTGAGTTAAAAAAGTATGATATTTAAAATGATAAAAATCCAAATTGTTGCTACACAAAGTATGTAATGTTGGGGGCTCTCTTCCTCCCATCTCCTCAGGGTTCCATGACAAAGCCTAATATTTAAATTTATTTAGTGAATATTTCTTTGAGAACCTGGATTTTTTTTTTTTTTGTGGTTTCTTTGTATTGGTTATCCATTATTTTGTTGCATGTCATTGAGTTTTCTTACAATCCATGTTCGAAATTCTTCTGTCATTTTAGTATTCTGACTTTGGTTAATGTCCATTTCTAGAGAGCTGGTGTTCCTCTTTGGGGGTGTGCTTTCCGTTTGATTCTTCATACTTCCAGAGTTCTTTTGCTGATTCCTTCCCATCTGGATCAGTTGTTGCTTATTGCCTTTAGATTTTCATTTGGATAATGACATGCCCTGTTTAGTCTCTGAGTCAGTAGGTAGTGTTTGTGGGTGAGATTCGACCACATCCTATATGACGAGTCAGTAAATGCACTAAAAGGTTGTGCAGAGTGACCTCCCTGTCAGTAGGTGGCACTTGCTGGGAGGAGCAGGCTAAAGTGTTGTTTGGGGGTCCTGTAACCAGATCCTATTCCTCTGGAGAGGCACTCTAGTGCCTCAGGTGGGGGGTGGGGCCCTGGGTCTTAGAGGTGTGTCCTTATTCTCCACCTCAGTGAGGCCTGGTCTGGGAGTGAGTCTGGGCAGAGCTGGGTTGGGTAAGCTTTCCCTCAGGCACCAAAAATGCTGTTAGCATTTTTGTTAACAGCATCTGTTCTCTGCTTCTGGGCAAAGCTTTCTGGGAGGGGCTGGAATGGCACCACTAGCCAAAAAGTCTGTGTGTGGGGGTTGGACTGTCCAAGACCTGCAGTCTGGAGCAAGTGTTGTTCCTTTCCACCCTCCCCAACTCCGCGGCTTCTCCTGGGCCTCTGCCAGCAGGCAGGACCTCTCGCCAGCAGGTCTCCCCTGGCTGTGATGCAGGCCAGGAGATTCCCTGCGCAGAATTGCAGCCTAGGCTGAGCACACAGCCCTCCCATTGGAGGAGGGTTGCCCTCAAGCATGCTGATCTGCCCCTGAAGGCACACACACCTTAGTAGGCTCCTTCACAAATATCCCTTCTGTGCCCTGAGACAATGCAATTGAGACCTGGGTGTACAGGATCTGGTCTGTAGGTCTGATCCCTGGGCCCCAGAGTTCGATCCCTGACTCAGCCAGGGCGAAGAGTGCTGGTCCTAAGTCACCCACGGGGTGTCCAAGATGGGTTGATGTCTCTCAGCCTCAGGATCTGCCCCGTTCCCCTGGAGTCACCAGGCCAGCAGCACCTGGGAGGGCTGGCGGGTAGGGATCTCACAGTCTGAGTACCTGTAAGTCTGCTAAAGGGCCACAAAAGGAAACATCCCAGGTGCCTGGAGATGCCTCCAGGTGGTGGCTAAATTGTCTGTCTTGGCAGCCACGGATAGGGAAGGGGAAGGGAAAGGGAAGAATGGAGCAATATGGCGCCTGCCGAGTGGCTTCGGACTGTGCACAGGGAGGTGCCCCGAGGGAGCTGTGATCCTAGTGCTCCATCCACAAGAGGCTCACCACTCACTGCCAGCAGCCGTCTCTGGGCTGGTGTCCGCAGGTCTTTCCACCCGCTGGGGAGCCCACCAGCAGTCCGAGATGCAAGGGAGGGGAGAGTTAACTGCTCCACCTACCCTTGTCGCTGGTCTCCAAGCCTCTTGGGGGCTTTTCTCCTTCCAGTTCTCCTCCGCAACTTCTTCCCATGGAGTCTCCTATAGTCTCAGGTACCCTTCCTTCCGACTCTTGTCCAATGTAAGTTTGTCTGCTTCTTTATTCTTTTCACTTTCTTCTAAAATCTGTCTTTTTTGCAGAGACACTCTGGCTGGCGGTTTTTCTCATCCGCCATCTTGTCAGCTCCCCTCCAGAGTTCACACCCTCAGGTCTTTAGTGAAATGGTCTCTCTCCTTTCTCTGAACATTTCCAACTCTCTCACACAGGTTTAGTTCTATGCCACTTTTCATCTGTGCTTTTATTATAAGCACCTCAAATCTTTAGAGAAATATGTATGAAAATGGTGTTTTTCTTACTGTAATTGGGTTAACAAAAAGAGGTGTTTCCTTGACCTTATTTATAAGTGAGGTGGTAAGCAAGCAGGAGGGATCTTCATAAGATGTGGTCAGTCTAGTGGAAAGGGCTTCAAGCGTAGAGTCTAAAGATCTGGGATTGATTTCTGGCTCTACCACTAACTAACCATAAAAAATCAAGCAAATCTACCCAAGCCTCAGTTTTCTGCTCTGTCAAATGAGCTAATAATCTTGCTCTGTCTACTTCAGGAGGCTCTTATGGGTCCTAAAAGGATTTTTTTTAAAAAAAAATATATATATATATATCCAACATTTTTATAAACAGTGTTATGTGCCAGGCACGGTTCTAAACACATTGTATGTATTATTTCATTGAGCCCACACAACAACCCATTTTGCAGAATTGGAAACTGAAGCTCAGACAGATTAAGAGACTTGCCCCAGCTTGCATGAGCAAGTCTCCAACTCCAAGGGTCTGGTTTCTGATTACTTTCTCTTATCCTGAGAGGTACACCCTGCCTCTCATAGTATATGTGAAAGTTTGTGATAGTGAAATGTATTGTAAATATAAGGTATGATCCAAATTCATAAGGGTGTTGCCTGTATTCTCATTTATTCTGGGACTTGACTTCCCCATCCCAAAAGTGTAGAAGTTGGTCTCAAAGTCCCCTAGGCTTCCTTCCTCTCTGACAAACTCTCAGTCTGTGTATGTCTTATGGAATATGAAAAACCAGACAAAAATGTGTTATTTATGATACTTCTTAAATGATTATATCTGTTACCAAGGTAAAGTAGTACTCATGTTAGAAGTTGGCATGCTGTTTGTATTTTTGGATGCATGATTTGGTCATGAGACAAAATAACAAAATAGCTTGGCACCAGCCAGAACATTCTAGATGTGTGTGAGGCTCATTCCCCAGCAACCTATCAAAAGTCTTGGCTCTCCCAGCCAATAAAAGCATGTATTTCTACCAAAGAATAAACACTTATGCCATCTGAGAATTCATGCTAAGCCTCCTAAGGATACCAGCTCCTGAAGGCTTGCTTTAGGAGGCCAGTGTTAGCCTTCAGAGCCTGTACACCAAGACAGAAGTATGCAGGGAGAGACAATTCCCCAGAAGGGCCTGTATTTTACTGCCCAATGGGAGTGCCTGGGAGGAGTGCTCATTTCTACAAAGTTGGCCTTCTTTGGGAAGGGAATGAGGTTAAAGACCTTTGGGTTCATCCTTAGTATCTTCTAGAGCCCTAAGCACTGCCAGGCTTCCTGAACCCCAGCCCTCTCTGCCACATAAGCCGATGCCTTTGCAGCCCCACTTACAGGCTGCTCCTTGCACACTTGGCCAGGCTCCCAAACCTATCCTGAGTCACTTGCTCACAGGACTTAGCTGGTTGTGGGATGGGGCTCCCAGTCATGAGGCACTAGGGCAGCCCATCAATCAGAAAGGTGAAACCTAGTAGGCAGTGATGTGGGTGCTAAGCAATTGCAGGGAGCCTCAGATGGGAGATGGGGCAGGAAGTGAGGCAGAGAACAGGCTGGGACCAATTCTTGAATTTGCTCCTTGCCTCCCTGACTGCCTGCCTCTGGGTTCTCTCTAGTGCCAGTCGTCAGTCTGCTGGGACCCCCACCTCTACCTTTTCCTATCCCTGTGCTTCTGGGGAATGGGGCCCTATGGTTCTCTCCTCCCAAGGCAAAGTCTCTGAAGAGTGGCTACAGGAAATAGGGCTACCGAGAGCATTCAGTAGGCCCCAGGGTAGCAGCTCAACTCCTGTGTGAGAGCCAGATGCTTGTGGCCCCCTTTGAGGTTGGGTGCTTGCAAAGACTTTGCTCAGTCATGAATTTCAAACAAGAAACCTTGCAATAAAAGCGGGAGCTGCAGAGCAGTTTCCTTCGGTGCTAGGTAGGTGTAGGCAACTGGTGGACAAGCACTCACTGGTGCCTCTTTTCTACCAACAGTTGTTCAGCTGTGCCAGTGCCCTCCTCAGCTGACCACACTGCCACAAAATCAGGCTCCACTTGACTCCTCTTCCCTGGGAGTTTTGCAGGGCCATGAATTCCCAGGGCTTCTTCCCAAACAGCCTGGCAGAATGAGCCATTCAAACTTCTTCCTAACTTTCCACTGTCCATAATGTTCCATCACAAGTTGGGCCATGTTACTCCCTTGTTCAGATTGTTCCATGGCTTCCCATAGCCTAGAAGCTATGGTCCAAAGTCAGTTGCAACTTTCCAGGCCCTCCGTGATCTGTGTTCAGCCTGTGTGCCCAGGTTCCCCTCTCATGCTGTACTTTCCTCCCTCTTGACTACTTGAGACTCCCTGGTGGCAGCCTCTACTTCTCTCTGCCATGCCCTGGCCCACACTGTCCCCTTCCCAGCCCCATGGCCACCTGGGGTGGCCTATCTTTCTTTATAGTTATAAGAAACTCTACTTTGTGTTAAGGCCCTAGTATATCCAGGTATGGACTATGTGCTTTTTACGTAACTTGTCATGTAGCTGGTTCCCCGTTTCAGCCCTAAAACACAGGAACAATATTGTTACTTCAGTTTACAGGTGAGAAAACTGTGGCACAGAGATGTTAAGTACATACACATAGCCAATACGTGTCAGAGCTGGGATTAGTGCTCAGACCTGTCTGACTCTCTATGCCCTCTTCCTTTCATATGGTCCCATTTCTTCTTCTTAGCGCTCACCTCCAACCCTCCCTCTGGAAAACCTGTCCCTCCTCCTTTCCCCCATCCCACCACACTGGGCTCAGAGTCCATGGACATCAGTGTTCCTGGCCCCTCTCTCATTCTCACACTCTTTCCTTCAGCACCCAGCCTAGGCTTTGAATGTTCCAAGCCAAAGTTTGGCAGGTAGGAGTTAGGGGTCTACCTCGGCTGGCCTGGGCTGTGGAAAGCCATGTGCTGAAAATAGGCAAGTCCCTGCCATGGTCAGCCTGCCCTCCTGAGACAGAGCAGAGGTATCTGCTTTGATGCCAGTGGGCTGGGCTGCAGACACTGGGCTCCTATGGATAGCCACTTTACACCTCATGTGTGCCACATGCAGGCAGGCACTCAATAAATCCTGTGTGAGCTGCTGGGATTTCAGAGATCCAGGGGTCCTCTCTGTGACCCTATTGTTTGATAGCACCATTTCGTTCTTCTCCAGGGAATTGGCATTCTCAGTCTCCTCCGTGGGACTCAGGGCTGGGTTACAAGGGAGCCCAAAGCGTGACTGTCACCCCATTTCTCTTCCCTGCCCTCAACTCCATGTACACTTCTCCCTCCTGGGCAATGATTGAGGCTTCCCCAGCTACACTGGAAGAGGCCATATGGATTGTAGCTGGAGGTCACCAAAGACTGAATCTCAGAGTAAAGCCATGCCCTTGAGTTCTGGGGCTGGGTCCCAAGTGTCTGCTACTGCCTGCCAGTCAGTCATGAGTGTATACTATGCTCAGGTAGGCTCCTGTGCACCCAGAAAGAGGTGCTTGGCAAGGCTAGGCAGTGACTTGAAAATAGGCTGTGGCCTATGAAAATAGAACTGTGTTTAAGGTTTGACTAAATTCTTAGGAAGAAAAAGCAACCCAGCAACCTTTTCAGAAAAGAAGCACCAATTGTAGGGGCTTAGGGGGCTCAGGATGGGTGGTAGGGATAGGCAGATTCCAAGGGGATTGTTCTGGGCTTGTATAGACTATAGACTTCACAGGCTCACTGTGGTAGCCACTAACTACATGTGGCTATTTTGACTTAAATTAAAATTAAATACAATTAAACATCCAATTTTCAAGTGCTCCATAGCCATACATGGCTTGTGCCTACTATGTTGGACAACACAGATCTAAAATATTTTCATCATCACAGAAAGTTCCATTGGAGAGCACTGTCCTAGAGTGTTCAGGCCTGGAAGAATAAATGTGGCTGGGTTCTAAGGGTATACATACCCTTCTGCATCCTCCCACACTTCTTGGTTCTACACAGTTTACTCTTCTCTCCCAAGATCCACCTGTGTGTGAAGGCAACCTCACCCCTACTCATACATGCACAGTCTTCTCAAGTGATCCAATGTTCTTGCCCATCTTATTTTGTTCTGGAGTTTATCCTCAGCTTTCATTTTCACTGGAGCTGAAAAGTAAAGAGCTTTAAAGGAGTGTTTACACAAACTAAGTGAGCTAATTGGAGCCTCTTTGGGGGACCTGCTTCTGCCAGTGGTTATACAAAACTTGGGTGGAGTGAACTGCCTGTGACTGAAAGCTGATCAATACTCAAGAGGCTATAAAAGGACTTCCCTTGCACACCCCAAGGAAGAGAGGACTGAAGCTAATTTTTTTTTAGCCAAAAAATGCCTAAGTGCTGTTGTCTGTCAGGATGAATTCTGATCACTTGCTAGTATTTAGGAATCTGAGAAGAAATAAAGATCAGATTTGACCATCGAGGCCTGACAATTGAGAGCTGGTCTTTTTGGTAAATGGTGGGCTGTGGAAATCGCTGGTGTCTGAGCCCTGGGGCCTTGAGAGAAGGAGGGAGTATAGGAGAGAAGTGATGGTTCCACAGAAAGCCAGGCTGCCTGCTCAGGGGCTGCTGGAAGATCTCCAATGCAGAGCGGATACCGAGCCTTCCATCACCTTCCATTTAAGGGGCCTCCAATTCTTCAAATGAAAGGAAGTGGGGGCAAGAGTGGTGAGTAGGGTAAGCATGGGAGAAGGCCTGGGAGGGACCAAATGGATAAATGGGCAAAATGGGCTGCTCAGACTCCACTGTCTCAATAGCCTTGAATACAGCAAAAAGGCAAAGAGAGAAATTCTTTTTGTAGTTTCAACTTGGGATAAAGCGTATCAGACCTGGCTTTGAATGAACAATAGCCTTTTCTATTTTCCTCATTCCTTCCTCTCCTATCCTAGCACACACACACATGTCCCACCCCCATCTCGGCCTCATTTTCAAAAACGAGATCCATCTCATTGGGGGTAAAGGGTACAAGGCATTTTGCTGTTTTATTTCTTACACCTGCATGAGAATCTACTGTTACTTCAAAGTAAAAAGTTTAAAACCAAAAAGAGAAGAAAAGAAGTAGTTTCCTGACTGGGAACACCTCAGACCAATCCCTTCCTTCTCTCTAGACCTCAGCTTCCTCTTTTGTGAAATGGGATGACTGGAGTAGGTGATCTTGCAGGGCCCTTGCAGGTGTGCCATACTAGACACTGGCCAGTGAGAACCGAGGAAGCCCCTAGAGGCAGGCATGGGGCAGGTTTGACAGGTAGAAGCAACATGACTGCCCAAGATCACCCACCCTGTCAGCACAGGGGCTGAGTCTGGAAGTCCGGCCCCACAGCTCTGAGTCTGTGCTCCTTACCCCCTCCCCCCATGAATCCCAGCCCACAGCAGTGGTTACAGGCTACAGATAAGGAGGAGTTCCACCACAGGCATTTTCTCCTGAAGCCTGTCCCCTGCTTCATCCTTGGTGACACAGGGCTGCAGGTCAGGCAAGCAGGAAATGAGTGGGGTGGTCAAGCTGGAAGATATGGGATGGTGTTATCCAACACCAGAACTGTCCCTTTGTCACCAGAAAGTTGCTGTACTGGGGGCCAGGGCTTCACCTCAGGGACAAGCTCCCTGGTCATGCTGTGCATGCTGCCAGCAGCCCCAGTGTAGCAAGCTCACTTCCTGTCTTTCCCTCAAAGAATGTTTATTCTAGTACCTCCCTTTCACCTTGGGAGATGGGGTTGAATTATTGGGAACATACGTTCAACCTGGCAAGGGCTATTGGAAGTGGCAGAGCATGTGCATTTTAAACCCTTTGGTGAAGGGAGAAATAGAGCAGCCTCACAGCCCCTATCATGACCAAGTGTCTTTTAAAGCAGAGACCTCACCATGTAACTATTGATTTTGCATTGAAGTTGGCATTTGCAAGGCTGTCTGAGATAGTCCTCACCTGCCTGCTTTCCTCCTTCTCCATCTGCCTCTTCTTTGCAGGGCTGTGCAGAATGGCTAGGAGATGCACTATGGGGAGGCATCTGAGCACCAGACTGCTTAGAGGACCCCTAAGGAATGCCTCTTCTCTATCTGCCTAATATTGCATGGATGGAGAGCCCTGTCTGTACCAGCTCAGAGGCCCTAGGACTGGGACTGACTGGCAAGGGGCTGGGTACTCTGACCTTGCCAGTGGAGCCTGCAGCCTCTGGGACCAGGGCAGGTGGGAAGAGGCAGGCTGAGCTCGAACTGATGAGCTGAGACCTTTGGAGACATAGGTTGCTGCTTTCACCAAGGACCCTTTCCTCTGCATGGTCATAATAGCTGATAACAGTGTGACTCCCCCCCCCACAAAAAGCAACACAGGCCAACACGATGTCATTCATCCTTGGGGGGCCTCCATACATTCAAGCTATTTTTGTAATCAACAGTAAAAATCCCTGTATTAGTCATGTCATGCACAGAAATCTGTCTCATTTCGCTCCAGAATCCGTGCCTATTAATGTGACATATAAAAGGTGGCCCTAGAGAGAAGTCCTGAATCTGCCTTCTCCAGTCATCAGAGTTCATCACTCTTTTGGCCCCTGGTTCACTCACTTATTCCCCTATCCATTTCACCAACACTTCTCTCCCCCAATCTGTGCCAGGAGCTGGGGGGGTGGGTCAAGACTTGGGCCCTGTCCTTGAGGAGCTTGCCATTTATGGAGAGACAGCCCTTAAAGTGATAATCTTAGTCTAACATGCTGAGTGTCAGGGTGGGGCAGGGAGCCCAGGGCACAGCTCACACAGCCCAAGGAAGATGACTTTGGAGGGAGCCTAGAAATAGGAGGGGAATTTTGCCAGACAAAGAGGCCATGTCTGCCTATGTTTGGTAAGGATGTGGCGAGGGTTGGTGAGGGCAGAATGTGACTAGGAAAGTAGAGAACAGTAAGTGTGCCCAGGGCCAGCTCCGGCAGGGCCTTGTCGGCAGGCTGCACTGAGGAACTGGGCTCCGGGCCCTCTTGAAGCCCCCCTTACACTTGGTTTTACCTCCAGGATGCCTGAAACAACATTTGCACATCTGCCTCTTATTGGACAGGGGCTTGATCTGAGGGCCACTATCCTGCATGGAGACAGGGCTGGTGGGTGAAGGGAAGGCAAGAGTTGTTTCTCCCCTCTGCTCAGAGTGCATTTGCTCAGCTAACAGCTGCTCAGTGAATGAGGGGGAGGAAACCCCATGCTTTCCAAACTCTCTAAGACCTAGTAACCTGTATGTATCTAGGGGCTGTGCTGACAGGTCTAGAGCTGCCTGGGAAGCTGCTGAATGCCTTTGGCACATGGAGTTCTTACTAGAGGGGAGGCTCAAATCTAGACTGAGCTGATCTGTTGCTACTTTAAGAGCCCTGAGTTCACAATGGGGTTTTTAAAAGCAAAACATATTGGTTAAAGAGCACATATCCCTTCAGGTCCTGAGAGCTGCATGATAAACTGCTTATGTTAAGAAAGAAAAGGCAAAAAAGAATCTGTCGACTATGAATGTTCAAAGAAAAATGCAAGATCATCTTTTGCCAAGATGCAGCCTGATAGGGACAAGTGGCTGGGAGCAAGGGCTACATTGCTCTAACTGGGGTGATAGCTAACCTTACCCCAAGCCTGGCACAGCACCTACCTTCCCAAATAGGGAAGCAAGCCAGACAGCTCCCAGCATTACTCCAGGAGACACCCCATGAACACTCATCCTTCCCTTCACCTAGTCTGACACCAACTATTTCAATTGCAACCCAAACCTGGCAAGGATTCAGTGCTATATCCTTTCCTCCATGCTCTGTTCATTTGGGATTTTTGATGTAATCATCTATGAAGAAAGTGCATCTTTGGGGCTTTCTCTAGAATGTTTCTGAACGTGTTATCCAGTGGCAATGGCAGGCATTAGCTGCAACTGGTACTCTTTGTTCATTGAGTACCTAGAGTGCCAAGAACTCAATTATCGTCCTGACAGTATTTTTAAGGGTTGTGATTCTAAAAAATTTTAAATCATTTTAAATTAATTCAAATAAATAAATAGATCCCAATTTGTCATAAATTTAGACTTCCAGAAGTTGCAAACATAGGACAAAGAGTTCATGTACCTCCTTTGCCCACTTCCCGTAATGTTACAGCAACTTATATAACTTTTGTACAATCATCAAAAGCAGGTAATCAATCTTGGTACAATGCTACAAGCTAAACTCAGACCTGAAGATTATGAGTCTATTATTGCCCTTTTACTCATGAGGAAACTGAGGGTCAGAGAAGTGGTTTGACTGAAGTTTCCACTCCCAGGAAGTGGAGGAGCTGGGGTTCAAACTCAGGGCTGCCTGCTCACTCTGTCCTCTATAGCACATAGCTTCAACCAGTGACAGTTGGTTGTTGTGTCACCAGGTTTTTGTTTAAACACTATTAGCCACCGTATCAGTTTCCTACTACTGTAAGTAAAAAAAAAAAAAAAAAAAAAAAAAAAAAAAAAAAAAAAAAAAAAAACACCCTAAGTGGCTTAAAACAACACACAATTATTATCTTACAGTTCTGGGAGTCAGAAATCCAAAATGAGTCTCACTGGGCCAAACTAAAGGAGTCAGCAGGACTGTTCCGACTGGAGGTTGTAAGTGAGAAGCTGTTTCCTCATCCTTTCTAGCTTCTAGAAGCCAGTGCATTTGTTGGGTTTTGGCAGTTTCCTCCATCTTCCAAGCCACGGCATCACTCTGAGCCGTGCTTCTGCCATCATATCTCCTTCTGTGATGTCTCTGTCTCCCTCTTAAATCTTTTAAGGACCCTTGTGATTACATTGAGCCCACCCAGATAAGCCAGGATAATCTCCCTACTTTAAGATCCTTAACTTAATCATATCCTCAAATTTGCCTTTGCCATGAAGGTAACATATTCATGGGTTCTGGGGCTTAGGAAAAAGACATCTTTGGGGGCCAGTTATTCATCCTACCATACATGAACTTAAGGGATCTCACACCTGGTACAGGCTGGACACCAAGGCATGTTGGAACCCTTGGTAGCATAGGCTGGCAAAAGAAGAGGAAAGAAGAATTTTATGTTTTGGCTGCTAATGACATAAGTTATTTGTGAAGAGAGCTCTGAAGCCAAAATGAATTATCTGAAAAGAAAGAAAGCAAGAAAATGGGTTTTCACCATGACAGTCAATATCCTGAGGGTGTAGTGGTAGCAATGGGAGTCATACTTGGAGGGGTAAGCATACATCTGAGACTCAATAGAGGAGATTGCCCAGAAAGGTCAGCGGACAGAGAAGAGCAGAACACCAAGGTTGGCCACCCCGTGGTTCAGCAAATCTGCCCACAAAACCATCAGCTTGCTCACATTGTCACCAGCAAGTCCTCAGTGGGGCATTGGCTCCAGATCAATCTGACATCTGCAAGGCCATAGTATCTAAAACTTCCACTGTAACTGGGAACCCCAAGGCTTCCCCAAGTTTATTGAGCCCTGTAGAGCCTGTTCTGGTTCCTATTACAGGTCCCAAGGTAGACACAGACCACCTCCCTTGGGGGCCTGGGATGGAAACAGCCACCCTCATTCCTGGACTGGATACAGGTAGAACTGCCACCCTGCAGGGAGCCCTGGGAGGCCACTGGACAGCCCTGGGGCAAGATGGCTTGCAGAGATCCAGGAAAACCCAGCCTCACACTGGGGTCTGCAGCCAAGAAATGGCAGTGGGCCACACGGCTGCCCTGGCCTTGGGAGCTGAGAAATCCCAGCATCCCAGGGTGGATAGGCCCTGTAGCAGCCTGCCCTTGGCCTCCCACCCCTGGTAGGCATTCCCTGATAAATGGTAGTCCAGCCTTTGCTTGAACTCCCTCCCCCCATAAAGAGAAATTCTCTCCTCTCTGTGACAGGTGATTAGAAACAGGCCTCTCTGGCTCCAGCTTACATAAGCCAGCGAGGGGCCCCTAAAATCACCTGGATAAAATCTCCTCCCTGTTTCTACACATGAAAGGCCTTTGACTGTTCGAAGCCAGTTTGTGTGCCCCTCCTGCCCCCACCCCCCACCAAACATGAACATCTTCTGAAGCCTCTTCAGCTGGACCTTGCTGGCTGTATCCTGCTGGCTCCTAGGGGAAGGCTGGGCTGCTTACTCTTGCTGCCTCTCTCTCCCAGGTTCCCTTTCTTTTCCAAATGTACACATATGATTAGAATCCACTCATTGCAGTAGAACTGACAATTAAGAGAGAGGAAATTGCTTGGGAGCCATTTTTCTCCCATACTTAGAGGCAAGCTGGTCATCAGATCCCACATGGTTCAAGGCGCAGCTAGGGTGAGGGCAGGAAGAGTCACCAGTACTTTCCTATCCCTGCCAGGCTGCTGGATGGGAGGGGTATAGCCAGGTATCTCCCTGCCAAGGCCAGACTGCCTGATTTACCCAGCAACCTGATGCTAGTTGGGGCCTTTGGGTATGGCATTACCACCCTTAACTTTGCCAAGTGCCTGCTTTGTTCAAGTGTGAACTGGGGCCCTAAATAGTGTTTAAAATGAACACATGGTTTTTGAAATGAGCAAGCTGACTCTTATCACATTCATGTATGCAATTACCAGGAAGGGCAGACCAAAGAGAGCAATTTGACTGTGGAAGTGAGTCCCATATGTTCAGAGTGCTTATCCCAGGTACTCAGAGCAGAAAGCTCCAAGTAGGGTGATTGCTTGACTCAGCTCATCAGGAAAGCATGTAGGAGCCAATACAGTGATAGACTTCTTATTTCTATAGGAGAAAGAGCACTCAGTTGGGGCCGTCAGTCCCTGTAGATAGCCAGAAACTGTGTGTTGAATTTACCTGAATCTCAGCTTCAGTTCATCAGTTCATAAAATGGGAGTGGGGGTGATTGAGTTTTATGGTTTCTAAATCTTTAATGCTCTATGACTAAAGCCATGTTTCCAAAGGGTGTGCTCCTACCTAAGAGTATCTTTTCACTGGTCAAATAAGTAACAGTCCAGTTGCTAAGCCTTTGATCCCAAAGCCCAGGCCTTGGAATCAACTCTCTGTGAAGGAGCCGTCCTCCTGTCCCCTGCTCTGCCTCCTCCCTGGCATTTTTTTCATGACCTCATAGCTAACACTATGTTAGAGTGATTTCCCTGATTTAGAAGGAAAGTGAGAAATCTGCATTCAAGTGTCTGAGTAGTCTATTTTTATTGCAAGAAAGATTTCTATGGAAAGTCACAGGGAAGCCCTGTGGGCATCATAACCCCCACAGAAGGAACATCAATGGCCAGAAAAATCCAGAATTCAGTAGGCATTCTGCTTAAAAGCATGCATGTGTCCCCATGCCCACCCAGAGCCCAAGATCACTGCACCTGTAGGATAGAGTTGCTAAAGATGTGCAGCGTGTATACAGAGTTATGCTAAGATTTAGGTTTTTGTGTAGAAATGAGACACTGGCTTGGAGAAGAGCCCTCTTGCTAGCCCTCAAGGAAGGGGCCACACACTTCTTCAATGTGAGAAAAGTAATGAGTACTGTAGTGTGCGATGCTGGACAAAGTGCCTCTGTTCTCAAAGCCTCAGTTTCCCTTGCTGTAAAATGAGGGCACTACCGTGTTTCCCCGAAAATAAGACAGTGTCTTATATTGAGTTTTCCTCAAGAAGACACCCTAGGGCCTATTTTCAGAGGATGTGTTATTTTTTTTAAGTACAGTACAACAATCTACATTTATTCCAATATAGTCAAGCCATCTTCTTCTGGAACATCATCATAGTAAAATGGCAGCCATAGCTTTCCTTCTTCCCCCTGGGGACACACAATACCTAAAGCAGAGCGTCCCATTCATCGCTTCACTGAGCAGACTTTCCCCTCAAAGCCTCAACTTGCAGGATGCACAGGATGGCTGGGACCTGACAGGGGGAGCCGACCTTGTTGGTGGGGCTGCCGGCACCTTTCCCGTCACCTTTGGGATAGTAGCTGTCACGATAGGGCAGATGAGAAGGGCTGTTCGTCTTCTTTGCCGATCTGCGACAAAATGCATGGGCTATGCAGATACGCTGCGTAGCCACGCCCATCACTAGGTCTTATTTTCCGGGTAGGGCTTATATTGTGCGAATGCTTAGAAATCCTGCTAGGGCTTATTTTATGGGTAGGTCTTATTTTCAGGGAAACATGGTAGTACCTACAACATGGCAGACAATGCACTCAATGTTTCATTTAATCTTCATAGCACATTGAAGGCTGGAAGATAATTATCCCCCTCCTAAAGATGAGGAAACTGAGGCAGCTATGCAGCAGCAGAGCTAGGGTTGGAGTCCCAATTGGTGGGGCTCCTCACATATGGAGACTGCTCCTACTGCTTTCTGGCTAGCTCAGGGGCTCTCCCAGAAGCCAGGATAGCCTCCTCCTCTTCCTTGTTCTGATTTTCCCAAGTTTCCTGAAGTCTTGGTCTTTGCAGAGAGCTCCCTTCTGGGCTGCCCACACTGGGGGTAGGTGGAGGTTGGGAAGCACCTGAATAGCAAGACCTTGCTGCTCTGCCAAGCTTCCAATGTCAAGGGGGAGGGGCTGGGAAGCCAGCCAGCCTCCAGCAGGCAGTGGTAGCTCTGGGATCCCTGGTGGGGCAAGGACATGGTGGTGAAGGGAACAACCTGGCCTTGAGGAATGGCAATGGGGAGGGAGAAGCTGGGGCCCAGTAGAGGTACTTTAAGGAAGCAGAATCTGCAGAGGTCAGAAATAATTGAGTATGGAAGCAAATTACGTGGGGGGCATCAGAGATGACTCTTGGGTTTCTAACTTAGGCCACTGAGTGGCTGGTGGTACCATTTTGTAAGAGAGGGATCTTACAGAGGATCAGAGGATCAGTATCGGGAAGTGATGGTGGGGACAATAAGTTTGATTTGGGAGAGGTAGCATTTGAGGTGCCTGTAGGGCACCCAGGTGGAGGTCCCCTTTAGACAGTTGGGTAGCCAGGACTGGGGCTTGGGGCAGAGTAGAGATCATTGGCTTCTCCACTTATGTTGTCCAATGTAGTGGCTACTGGCCATATGTTACTACTTAAATTTAAAATAATTGTTATTTTAGAAAACAGAGTAGAGTTTCTGTTTGGGAAGTAGTTTTGGAAGTAGATGGTGGTGTGGTTGCACAACACTGAGTGCAATTAATGTCACTGAACTGTATGCTTAAAATGGCTAAAATGGCAAATTTTATGTTATATATATTCTACAATTAAAAAGTAGAAAATACAGACATTTAAATTAATTATAATTAGCCAGATATGGTAGCATATTCCTGTAGTCCCAGATACTCAAGAGGCTGAGGTGGGAGGATGGCTTGAGGCCAGCCTGGACAACATAGCAAGACCCCATCTCTAAAAATGAATAAATAAATATGTTTTTTTAAAAAAGTTGCTTTAAGAAAATTAATTACAATAAAAAAATCAGTCCCTCAGTCACACTAGTCATATATCCAGTAGCTCAATAGCCACATGTGGCTCTCAGCTCCTATGTTAGGTGTGAAGATATGGAGAATTTCCATCATTGCAGGTAGTTCATTATAGATGGCCCCTACATGAAGCCCTGGGGGTTGCTGGGATTGCTGGAGAGTATGTAGTGGCAGGGCTGGGGCAGCCCTGTGAGGAGCTCTAACCTTTGGAGACAGAGTGACAGAGAGGGAGCTGGCAACAGAGGTCAGGGAGACAGATGCTGATGGAGTGCCATACGATGTGCTCAGGGAGCCAGGGAGAAGGCAATGAACCGCATTCCAGAAAATACGCACAACTTGCTATTTCCTCAAAATAGTCCATGCTTTCTCACCCTCAGGCCTTTCTTCATGGGGTGTCTTCTGCTTGGAACACTGCCATCACCATCCCCCCAGCCCCATCCAAGTGCTGCCTGCCCAGGATCTGAGGCCCCATGTAGTCAGCTCCTCCCTGTATGGCTATGAATCCAGAATCTCCCAGCCAGGAGGAACAGAACCAGGCACTGGCAGTTTTTCAGATTTTAATAAATCTGGAAGACATTTTACAGATTAAGACCTGCAAATTGGTTTTCACAAGGGAATCAGCTCCATACCCTGTTGTATGTGTGGAACTCTGTCCAAATCTGGGAATTCCAGGCTTCTGGAACCCAGCAGAGAGGACCTGAGTAGTGCCCTGGGGACAGGCATGAAGCTCAGAGAGAGGAAGGAAGGGGGTAAAGTATGGGGGAGGTTGTCCTGTGGACAGTGCTGGAGAGGAGAGCATGGCCAACTAGCACTGACTGGGCAAGGCTGCTCACACTGGCAGTGTCCTTCTAGCTGCCTTCAGCTGGGGTGCAGGGATCAGGACTCAAGAGTGGCCCTGCTGCATTGTGTGTACGTGCATCCTGTGCCTGAATGTGGAGCTCTTCTCTAGTAAGGCATGGCCAGATAGAGACATGGCAGGGAAGGTTATTCAGTTGTTTCTTCACAGCACCATGGTGGTGTGGAAGCAGGTTGGTCCTGCACATAGATCTCTGTTCTGTTAAGACACAACCTATGCCTGCTGGTAGGGGCTTGGTGAGCCCAGATTGACCTCCTTGCTGAGTGGGCTCAATATAGACATGGGCTGAGCCTCCAGCTGGTTCCCTGGTTCAGGTGAAATTAGCCAGTGACTCCTTGCATCATCTACTTCTGCTCTGCCTACCCAGGCTGTACTTCTTGAGTTGCTGCACTCAGTGAAGATGTAGGCTTAACCTGCATCTGGTCCTTGGGTCAAGTGGAAGAAGCCAGCAACCCCTTGCAGCAGTCCTTTCTGTTTCACTCTCCTGGACTACAGTTCCACGAGGAGCTCCACTTGGTGTGGATGCAGGATGAGTCTCCACAAATAGCCCTAATTAGGTGCACCAGTTTTCTCTTGTAGTAGCTAGTTCTGAGATTCGCCAGATGCTGCCTGCAGAGGCAGCAATACTGGCAGGTAGAGCCCTGGTTCTTCAATAAACAGTTGGAGTCCACTTGCAAAGCATTAGTCCATGCTGATCCAGTGTGGAACTACACTCCATGTAGACACAGGCTGCATGTCCACCAGCAGCCCTGGCTTATCCTTATACTGGCTGTAATTAGATGCAGAGGGCTTTTCTGTGCTGATCCAGGTGGCAGTGCATGCCAGAGCTGTACCTGTAGATGCAGGGTGTGTCTTCACAGGATAGACTGGTGTGTTTGCACAGGCAGGAGCTTGTCCTATGCTGGTACAAGTGGAAGTTCCTTGAGAAGTCTCATTTTGTGTACAAGCTGTGTGATTCTGTTTAGACGCTGCCTGGTTCTCTGCAGATGCAAACTCAGTGAGTAGACATAGCCTCATCCTCTGCAGACACAACCTTAATAGTGGCAGATACGACCTCATCCTGGGTAGATGCAGCCTCATCTTAGGAATGTATTGTCTTGTCCTAGGCAATCATAGTTTGGTTCTATGTAGACACTGCCTTTGTCTCCACACACAGCTTTGGCTTATGTAGACACAGCTTATGCCCACTTGCAGAGCAGCTGTTGACAGCCTTGTGGAGTCTGTGCTGTATAGATGTGGCTTGAGTCTGCTCACTGAATCGTGCCCCTTATAGACATAGTATGCATCTAGGTGTAGAGCCACCTCCTGTGTGGCCATGGCCAGCATCAGTCTGCAGAGGCTCATCTTGTGTAGAAGTCATCTGCACCCTCTCCACTGAGCCTCCTTGCATGTATATGCCTGCATCTCCTTATGAAGCTTTTCTCAGTGCTGACCCAGCCAGCACCACCATGCAGAGCTGTGCACCATGGGGATCCGTGGAAGGTCCTGAAATGCCACATTCACCACTGACACAACCTCTGCCTCTGGGCACTGCCTTGTTTCCTGATGGACTAGCCATCATTTCTCTGCAGGGCTGTGGTCCACATGGTGGCAGTCAGTGTTACTGGGAAGAGCCACAGTCCCTGGTGTTGGCACTGCCTTCATCTCCTGGGTGGGTACTTTCTGCATTTTTACCATATGCTTCTAAGCTCCATGTACATGCAGTTTATAGCTGTTGCTAGGCTGGGCTCGATGTGGACACAGCCTGCATCTTTTTGCAGAGTTTTGTCCTGTGAGGACACAGCCCTCTTCTCTTTGGGGAGTATCCTCCCTCAGGGACACCATCTACATCTCCTTAGAGATCCAGTTTCCCTGTAGATGCTGCCTGCATCTCCTGGAAGAGCCTCGTATCCTGTAGATGCAGCCCTCATCCCCACATGGAAGCACGGTCTGTGTGGACACGGTCATGTGGATTGGAGCTGCCTGAGCATCCAGTCTGCCTCTAACTGCCTGCCTGGCCTGCTGCCCCAGCTTTCTTGGGTGGCCCAGCTCCTGCTTCTTGGGCTCCACTCCACCAAGCTGCTCTCCTTGCTGTGATATCTGCTCATGCAGCAGTGAGCTCCACTCCATCCTGAGGCCCAAGTCCATGCTTGGGGCCAAGGAAGTGCCAGCGGGGAATGGCCACTAGTGGAGCAGGAGGAGCCTGGAGAGGCGGTGGGGGTATGTGGAGGGGTAGCACAGCCAAGAGGAGGCAGGCTAGAGGACAGCAAGCCAGCTGAGAGAGAGGAGGAGACAGCCACCCTCGGGTACTGGGAGTGCAGGCCTTGCTGGGGCAGGCATACTTACATTATGAGAAAGGGGGTGGAGAGATCCTCTGCCACTCCCTGGTTGGCTCCAGCCCTGGTCAGGGTGAAGCCTGGTGATTTCTATCTGAGTGGAAATGTGAGTGACTCCCATTCCCAGGCAGCCTACTTCCAGGACGTGTTGAAGGCAGCCCTGGAGAATTGCACTGAAGGAATCAACTCCCACTAAACAATAACCTGCCTAGGTCAGCTGGAGGCCACTGACTCCAAAGAAAAAAGGTCTTGCACACAGCAGAGCAGATAGTAACAGCACACATGGGGTGCCCAGGGTTTCCAGATGGAAGGGATTTTAGAGAAAGATCAGAACACTATGGCTAGCTTGAAGGTCAAAACAGAATCCAGAGCCCAGGCCCCACTCAGCCACCAATTCCCTGAGTCACCTTAGGTTGGTCTCTCAACCTGTCTGAGCCTCAGTTTCCTCATGTGTCAATGACAAGCACCATGCCTGCTAAGATTCCTTCCTACCCTCACTTTCTAGGATTGTTGAGGCTTTTTCATCCTCTGCCTTGCAGGCAGGGGGAGCAGGCTTAGACTCAGCTCACCACAGTGACTCGGTGGTACCTGGGCTGGAACCCAAACTTCCCAGCTCTGAGACTGGGCTCTTTTCTGTTTGAAAGGAGGCCTTACTAATAACCTATCTAAGAGAGGAAAATAAACTATGAAACTGAAAGTAGGAGAAATAAACTCACAGCACATAATTGCCCCTTTGAAGAGGAAACTCACAACACAACTACCCACTTTGTTTTGTTTAATTAAAACACCTGTGGCCTAACTTGTTATCTCTAAGAGTTTCCCTTTTTCAGCCTTGAAGAGCCCCAAGCAGACAGCAGAGGCTCGAGCTTCCCTCTCCAACTCTCTCTGCCTCAGTTCCTGTCAGAATCAAATTTCAAGGCCTCAGATAACCCGGCCTCACAGAGAAAACAAAGAACACCTATGACAGCTTCACCACTGCTTCTTATATCAGTCTGCTAGAGCAGAGGGAAAAAAAAACACCCTTTAAAACTTCAAACAAGTTTTGTTCAACTGTCCGGCATTTTCACTGCTTCATTCATATGCTGTGGCCACTCACTCTTCTCTCTCTCTCTCTCTCTCTCTCTCTCTCTCTCTCTCTCTCTGTCTCTCTCTCTCTCTCTCAGAAATACATAAGCTTTTTTTTTTCTCTCTCTTTTTTTTTTAATTTCAGCATATTATGGGGGTACAGATTTTAAGGTTTCAATAAATGCCCTTTCCCCCCCTCCACCCACAAGTCTGAGTTTCCAGCATGACCATCCCCCAGATGGTGCACATCTCACTCATTATAATACATAAGCTTTTACTTCTGTATATACTAATCACTGTGTGAGAAATCTTTCTCCACCTACCATGAGCACCTAGTAAATTTCCATCCTTTCGATTCTCCTGGTCCTTCCCTAGAGCATTCAGGGGTGTTTCCAGAAGATGGAGCCCAGCCTTCAGGAGAGAAACTCAGAGAGCTGGCACTGGGGAGGCCACACCTTCATGGGTTTGTGTTCCTTTCACTGCCACATCATCAGCCTGTCACACCAAGAAGAGGTGGGCCTTCTGGTAGATCAAGTGGCAGGCAAGCTCAGAGCAGTCCTGTCACAGTGGCCAGTCCTATCTCATGTTCAGAATCCAAGAGCAGCCTTCACTGACTCTCCAGTACCCATGCAGCCAGCTGTAGGAGGAGTCAGGGCCCAGGTCACTGGACCCAGGTCAAAGGTGAGGAGCTGAATCCCGGAGAGGAATAGGAAGTGAAGGGTGCAGGCTGGCAGGAACCTTGTGTGTGGAGGCAGAATTCCTGGGGAGGGAAATGAATCAGAGCCATTTCCCACCTTCCTCGCCCCAGCCTTTGAGGAGCAGTGGCAGCCCACGAGGTGAGATGCCATCCCCCATCCCATAGTCCTTTTGGAAATGGGTCTTAGGATAGAGCCCTCCCACTGCCCAGACACAAGCACCACTCTGGTCACATTACCAAGCCCTCAGCAGGCCATGATGCATCTGAGCAATTGCAATATTATTTATAAAGCATCTAGCTCATCAACAAACATGTACCAAAAGGCATTTATTGCCCTGCCTATGTCTACCAGATGTTTAGTATTTCTGTCCTTGTGTGAAAACATTCTCAGAAGTGCCATGAGAAGATTTCCTGTTGTCAGATTGCCAAAGAACCAAAGGCAAACATCATGCATCTCTCTCAGGAAAATGTCTGATGACCTTTACCAACTCTTGGGAGAAGCTGCTCACTGTAGTCCCACAGTCCTCAAATCACTTCCAGTCCTAGACCTGGCCACACAGGCCTTCAAATGGGCTTAGGTTAATGAAGACCCAGATTCTAGTCTGAGCTTTATCATAACATTTGGTGTGTCACATTATGCAGGTTCTTTGCAATCCCTGGGCCCTAGGTTTCATAGAGGTGGCATGAAGGGGATCTTCCCTAGATAAGGGTGACCAGCCTGTCCTCTGAGGATGAGGCCATTTTTGGTGGCCTGGGAAATTGTCATAAATCATGTCAACATCTAAGACATCCCAATATTGAGCAACCGCTAAATAGTGATCAAATACAGAAGTATCATTAAGTAGGTTATATTAATCATTGGCAACCTAACATTTTAGATTGATGTTTTATTAACAATTAAATTTTATCATGAATTATTAATCACAGTTAACACTCTACACCAGTGCCAGCCACTGTTCTCTGTGTCTTATGTGTATTGACTAATTTGACTAATTTCATCTTTATGACACCCACCAAGGTGGGTACTATTATTATCCACTTTCACAGATGAGACTACTGAAACACACAGAGAGAAGTTATGTTGCCCCAGGTCACACAGATAGTGAGTGTTGGGGCTGGGATTCATGCAAGCCATCCACTTAACCACTGCTCTCTTCTTTCTCCTATTCAAACACTTGGCAATTTCTGTTCTCTCTATTACTTTGTGGCACGGCAGGTTAAATCATCTAAGCACTGTGAGTCTCAATTTCTTTATCTGTATATGGGGAAACTGGCAGGACCTACATCATAGGGTGGTTGTAAGAATTAAATGAAAGAATGTGTGAGGCAGGCCTTCTATATGGAGCATGCTCAGTACATTCTTAATGTTTTAAATGGAGTGTGTATCAGTACTTAGATCCTGTTCTGGTGTGTGTGATATGTGAAGGCACATTAAGGGTTTATAGCCATTCAAGCTTATTATTTGAGGACATTACAATAATGACTCTAACAGGAGTTTCATATACAAATGCAACCAATGGGCATTGTCAAGTGCATTCATATACATCTTCAGGGGCAATCTGTAGACCACCTTGCAAATGTTGATATTCCGACTGTGCAGATGAGAAAACTAAGGTGTAGAGAGGTTGTGTGACTTCCCCATGGTCACCCAGCTAGTTAAGTAGTAGAGCTGGGACTCTAACCCAAGTCTGGCACTCACTCTCTGATACACAGATTGGACATCCCTGTCCTGAAAAACCTCTCAGGCTGGACAGAGACTTGGGTGCTTTGATTGGGTGGTGAACAAGCTGAGTACAAGCACAGAAATGATTCTAAGGTCCTGCTTCCATGCCCCTTCCCCAGCCAAAAGCCAAAGCTCCTTTCACCAGGGCCCACAGCTTACACTGTCCAACCAGTATGAGTTTACTGGGAGCTGAAGCTATGTGTTGCTAATGCATTTGCACTTCCCACAGCTGAACCCATTCTGATGAGGTCTACCTCAGTCTCCTTGTTTTATGAAAAGGTTTCTGTAAAATATTTAAAAAATAAGTAAGACACTGAACACCACATTTCACCTCCATGAGGTCACTCCTCACAGTGAGACTGGGATTCCTGTCCCTCTTACCTCCCACTTCCATTAACCAAAGATTCTATGTAATACACACACACAAAAGATACAAAGGACTAAACAAAAATGGAAAGAATAGATTTGTTTTATTTTCTTTTTTTAATACCAGCTTTAGTGAAATATAATCCATATATCATAAAATTCACCCTTTAAAAGTGTACAATTAAGTGATTTTATTAATAAGATATTCACGGAGCTGTGTAACCATCACCACTATCTCATTCCACAACATTTTTATCACCTCAAAAAGAAACCCTATGCCTGTTAAGCAGTCACTCCCTATCTTCCCTCCCCCATCCCCCAGAAACCACTAATTTACTTTCTGTCCCTATGGATTTGCCTATTCTGGACATTTCATATAAATGGAACCATACAATATGTGGTGATACGTGACTGGTTTATTTTACTTAGCATAATGTTTTCAGGGTTCATCTATATCATGATATGTACTAGTACATCATTTTTTATGGCTGGATAATATTCCATTGTATGGATATGCCACATTTTATTTGAGTTGTTTCTACCTTTTGAGTATTACAAATAATGATGCTATGAAATTCATGTACAAAGTTTTATGTGGACATAGGTTTTCATTTCTCGTGGGCATATATCTAGGAGTGGAATTACTAGGTCACATAATAACATTTACCCTTTTGAGGAACTACCAGACTGTTTTCCAAAGTGGCTGTACTATTTTGCACTCCAACCAACAATGTATTAGGGTTCCAATTTCTTCACATCCTTACCAATACTTGGCTATTGTCCATCATTTTTATTGTAACCACTGTAATGGGTATAAAGTGGTATTTTAGTGGGGTTTTGATTTGCATTTCCCTGATGGCTAATAGTGTTGAACATCTTTTCAAGTGATAATTAGCTATTTGTATACTCCCTTTGGAAAAATGTCTATTCAAATCTTTTGGCCATCATTTTAAATTTGTGTTGCCTTTTTTTTTTTCTTTTATTTCATCATATTATGGAGGTACAAATATTGTTAGGGTTACAAATATTGCCCCTGTCCCCTCACCCTCCCCCCAATGTGTCCAATCCCCCGGTGGTGTGCATCACACACGTTATGAAAGCATACACCCCTTTCCTCCTCCCCCTTCCTGCCTGCCCACCACCCGATAAAAGTTTTTTGTTTTTTGACATTTTGGTTACATTGTATATCTTTGCCTCTCCCTAAGAAGGGTAAGAATTATGCCCTTCCCCTCCAAAGTGCTCACCACATCCCTAAGATTGGGTCCCCCCCCCCAAAATTGTTTGAATTCTTTATATATTCTAGTTACAAGTCTCTTATAGGATATATAATTTTCAAATATTTTCTCCTGGTCTGTGGCTTGTCTTTTCATGCTCTTAATAGTACCTTTTGAAAATCAGGTGTTTTAAATTTTGATGAAGTCTAATTTTTATCAACTTTTTCTTTTATAGATTATGCTCCAAAGCATCTAAAACATCTTTACCTAACACATGGTTGCAAAGTTTCCTCCAGTGTTTTATTCTGAAAGTGTTGTAGTTTTAAGTTTTACATTTAGGTCTATGATACATTTTGAGTTAATTTTTGTATATGTTGTGTGGTGTGGATCAAAATTCATTTTTTTGATATATGAGTATCCATGTTTTCCGGCACAATTTACTATGAAGACTATCATTTTTCCATTGAATTGCCTTTGCATCTTTGTCAAAAATCAGTTTTCCATATATGTATGGGTCTATTTTTAGACTCCCTATTCTGTTGCATTGCCCAATTTGTCTATCTTGATGCCAGCACCACTGTGTCTGATTACTATGCTGTACAATAAGTATTGAAAGTAGGCAGTGTAAGTCCTTCAAGTTTGTTCTTTTTTCAATGTTGGTTTAGCCCTCTGCATTTCCATAAGAATTTTAGAAACAGTTTGTTAATTTCTACACAAATGCCTCCTGGAATCTTTATTGGTATTATATTGAAACTACAGGTCAATTTGGGGAAAACTGACATTTAACAACATTAAATCTTTTGACACATGAACATGGCATATCTAGTCATTTAGATATTTCTATTTTCTCTAAGCAATGTTTTGTCATTTTTACTATAGAGGTCTCTCACATCGTTTCTCAGGTTCATCTCTAAGAATTTCATACCTTTCATGCTATTTTAAATGGCAATTTTTATTTCAATTTCTGATTGTTCATAGGTAGTATATAAGAGTACAGCTGATTTTTATATCGATCTAATATCCTGTAAGCTTGCTAAACTCACTTATTAGTCATATTGGCTTTTTTTGTAGATTCTATCAGATGTTCTACATAGACAATCATATTGGTTGTGAATAGACAATCGTATTAGTTTTACATAAAGCCACTTTTACTTCTTCCTTTTTAATCTTGATTACCTTTTTCACCCCTTTCTCTCTTGACTTCTGTAGCTAAAAATTCCAATACAATGTTGAATAGAAAAGGTGAGAGTGGACATCTTTGCATTGTTCCAAATCATAAGGGGAAAGCTTTCATTTTTTTTTTTTTTTTTTACCATTAAGGTTTATGTTAGCTGTGTGCTTTTTGAAGCCGTCCTTTATTAGGTAGAGGAAGTTCTATTCTACTCAAAGTTTCTTGAGAATTTTTATTAATAGGTGTTGGCCTTTTTCCATTAAGATGATAATATGATTTTTCTTTTTTAGTTTGCTAATATAGTAAATTAAATTGATTGATTTTCAAATATTACACCAACCTTGCCTTCCTGAGATAAATCTCACTTGGTTATGATGTATTATCCATTTTATGTATTGTTGGATTTGATTTGCTAAATTTTGCTCAGAACTTTTGCATTTACATTCATCAGGGGAATATTAGTCTGTTATTTCCTCTTCTTATAATGTTTTTGGCCTGTCTTTAGTATCAGTATTTTGCTGGCCACATAGAAGGAGTTGGAAAGTATTCCTTCCTCTTCCATTTTCTGGGAAAGTTAGTTTTATTTTATCCTTAAATGTTTGATAGAATTCACCAGTGAAGGCATTTGGTCCTGGAGTTTTCTGTATGGGAAAATTGTTTAACTACAAATTCAATTTCTTTAATAGATAGAGAGCTATTCAAGTTATCTATTTCTTCAGGAGTCAGCTTTGGTAGTATGTGTCTTACAAGGAATGGGTCCATTTTGTCTAAGCCACCAAATGTATTGTCATAAAGTTGTTTATGATCGTAATGTCACCTCTCAATTCCTGGTATTATTAATTTGTGTTTTTTCTCTTTTTTCCCCTGATCAGCTTGGTATAGGTTTAACAATTTTATTGATGTCAAAGAACCAGTTTTGGTTGCACTGATCTTTTCTTTGTTTTTCTGGGGTTTTTTAAATTATTATTTCATTGATTTCTGCTCTGATTCTTATTATTTCCTTTCTTCCACTTATTTTGTTTTTTTTTTTTTTCCTCATTTCTTCAGGTGGAAGATGAGATCATTAATTTGAGACTTTTTTTTTCTAGTATAGGCATTTAGTGCTATAAAGTCTCCCCTAAGTACTGTTTTAGTAGCATCCACCAAATTTTGATATGGCATGTTTTTATTTTCATTCAATTCGAAATACATTCTAATTTCCCTAGTTTCCTCCTTTATATATGGGTTATTTAGAACTGTGTTATTTAGTTTCAAAATAATTGGGAACGTTCCAGAGATATTTCTATTATTGATTTCTAATTTAATTCCATGGTAGTCAGAGAACATACTTTGTGTGTCTTGAATCCTTTTAATTTTATTCAAACTTATTTTATGGCCTAACATATTACTATCTGGAGAAATCTTCCATATACATTTCAAAAGAATGTTTATTATACTGTGGTTGGGTGGACTGTTCTATAAGTGTTGAATATATTGAGTTTGTTGGTAGTGTTGTTCAGATCTTCTATAACCTTAATGATTTTCTGTATACATTATTAATTATTGAGAGATGGATATTGAAATATCTAACTTTGTCTACTTATTCTTGCATTACATTAGTTTTGCTTCATGTAATGTGAAGCTCTCTTATTAGATTCATAAGCTCTTATGTTCTTCTTGGCAAACTGACTCCTTAATTATTATGGAATGACCTTTTTTTATCCCTGATAACATTCTTTATTCTGAAATATACTTTGATATTCATATAGCCACTCTAGATTTCATTTGATTAGTGATAGTATCATATTTTTCATCATTTTATTTTTAATCTATTTGTGTCTTTACATATATGTCCCTACATTTCATGTAGAGAGTATACAGTCACATTTTTCTTTTAATTGAATCTGATAATTTTTGCCTTTTTGTTGTGGTGTTCAGACCATTTTATATTTCATGTGATTACCGATATTATCAAATTTAAGTCTATCATCTTACTGTTTGCTTTTTATTTGCCCCATATATTCTCTATTCCCTATTTTCTCCTTCTTTAACCTTTTTTTGGGTTAATTTAATATTTCTTGGATTCCATTTTATCTCCTTTGTTTTTTTTAGCTATTACTTTGTTTTGCTATTTTAGTGTTTGATATAGGATTTATAATATATATCACTAACTTATCCCAATCTTCTTTAAGTTCTATTATATCACTATAACTTCACATACAGTATTAACATACATATAATATATATTAATTATATATATAATAAGAATGTCACAACAGTATAATTCTCTTCTCCTGTCTTTTGTGCTGTTATCATATATTTTACTTATATTTATGTTATAAACCTCACTCTCAATTGTTATTTTTGTTTAAATACTCAATTATCTTTAAATAAATTTAAATGATAAGAAAAATCTTATAAATTTAACCATTTAAATGGTAACCATTTCAGTGCTATCTATTTCTTTGTGTGGATCCATATTTCTATCCGGTATCATTTTTCTTCTGTTTGAAGGACTTTCTTCAACATTTCTTTTCTTTTTTGTTTTTTTGCTATACAGATTCTCTTTATTTGAAGGATTACTCAATGAATTTTAAGTACATAAAATTTACTAATTTTAAATGTATGTGTCTTTAAATACATGTACATTGATTTACATGAAACCCACATCAAGATATGGCACATTTGTTTTACATATGAATGTCATGTTATTTATCACATAAAATCTCTTAAATGTTACATACTGTATGTTTTATACAAAATATTTGATATGGATTCTGTCCAATGAAAAATGTTGCTATTTCTATTTCTATGACCTATAGTTTCTATTATCTTTAAATCTTTTTCCCTTTGTTTTATACAAATGTGGGTATCCCAGGTTACAGACTGATTTTTTACCCAATTTCAATTTTTTTAATAGGGATATTTAATCAGTTTATAACCCATCTGTACACCTGTCAATCTATTATATGCTAATTTTAATGCTTCCTTTCTGTTTTTCATTTGCTATGTTTTGTTTTCGTACCACTTCCTCTGTAATCTAAAAAATTGGAATGTATATATTATATTTTTGTTCCTAACACTTATTTTAATGTCAGATTTACTTATATGAACTACTATATGATGCAGTAACTATTGTTTTTCCGCATGCAACATGTAAATACTACAAGGTTTTATCCACCCTTTCCCCAACGAGTATTAACCTTATGGAAAACTTGCTACGTTTTACTCTCCTATAATTAAAAACAAGTGGAAAAACCTATACTGACTGTTTTTCAAATTTGACAGATCAATATTCAGAATGTTTTTATTCTATTTGTCCTGTCTACAGTGACAAAATCCTTTCATTTTACTTATGTTTAGCTGAAGAACATGCATATCTTTATCTACACTACATGTTGAAAATAAAAGAGTATTTGTCAAATAAACCAATATACTGAACATCTGGCATTCCCTTTCACAGTTTAAATCTATCTAAACTGAAAATTTAGACCCAGCTTCAACATTTGTTGTAGTGTAGGTCTGCTGATGATGAATTCTTTTAGTTTTTGTATGTCTGAGAAAGTTTATTTCATATTCATTTTTGAAAAATAATTTCATTGGATATAGAATGTGAGGTTTACAAGTTTTGCATTTTTTTTCATTTAGTACTTTATAAATATTGATCCACCATCTTCTTATTTGCATTGTTTCTAACAAAAGTTTTGCTTTTATTTTTTCTTCCTCTGTTCATAATGTATCTTTTTCCTCTGGTTGCTTTTATGATGCTTATCTTTATCACTAGTTTTGACTAATTTGATTCCTTGGTGTAATTTCTTCATGTTTCTTGTGCTTGAAGTTTTTTGAAATTCTTACAATTATAGGTTTATAGTTTTCATCAAATCTTGAAAATTTGGGGCCATAATTTCTTCTAATATTTTTTCTGCCCCTTCCTCTCCTTCAGCAATTCCAATTACATATACATTAAACCAGTGAAGTTGTCTAACAGTTCAATAATGCTCTGTCATTTTTTTATATCCTCTTTTCTCTCTGTGTTTCCTTTGGACAGTTTCTATTACTAGTTTTTCAAATTCACTAATCATTTATCCTACAATATCTAATCTCTTCATTATTGTCATCCAGTGTATTTTTCATCTCAGACATTGCAGTTTTCATCTCTAGAAGTTCAATTTGGATCTGTTTTATATCTCACATTAACTTTTTGAGCATATGGGATATTATTATAACTATTTTAATGTCCTAGTCTACAAATTCTAATATCTGTTTTTGTTTTGGATTGGTTTCAGTTTATCTCTTCATTGTGAGTCATATTTTTCTGATTTTTTGAATACCTGGTAATTTTTTATAGGATAGCAAACACTGTGAATTAAAACCTAATAAGTTGCTGGGTATTTTTGTATTCCTATAAATATTCTTTTATTTTTTATTTCAGCATATTATGGGGATACAAATTTTAAGGTTTCAATAAATGCCCTTCCCCCCCCCCCAAGTCTGAGTTTCCAGCATGACCATCCCCCAGATGGTGCACATCTCACTCATTATATATGTATATACCTGACCTCCTCCCCCCTCCCCCCTGCCCAATACCCTATTACTGTAGTACCTATGTGTCCACTTAGGTGCTGCTCAGTTAATACCAGTTTGCTGGTGAGTATATGTGGT
>VSMD01022200.1:0-29745 GCA_008750895.1 Mirza zaza
GAACACTTCGCGTATTGAGAGAAAAGGTCGTAGAAGAAAATGTAGTTTTAAACACCGTGGTTCATTTCAACAAATAGGACCAAGATCCACAAACCGATTAACATACTGTAGCAGGACCTAAAAAGTGGTAGCCGTGTCACCACCCCGTGTGTACAGATTTTCTAACGCACATTTGATCTTCCCAACTTCCAGCAAAGGTGGAATAAGCCATTCCAGACGGATCAGAAGGATATTCCTGCGATATCCCAGTTTCTTATGATGGGACAAAATGATGGGATAGGGGCTTTTCTAAGGAAAATTATATTAAAATTATAATTATTAACTATAATAATTAATCTAATTATTAATATTTTGATTAATAGTGTTCTCGTATCTGGTTAATAACTTTCCTAAGGTTTTTAAAAAATATCTCTATTTTCTTATACATACTTCAAGAGGAGAGAACTGCTATCTACTGATTATTTTTATTACTTCCAGGTGGAGTGCTTGCTGCTTGCCAAATATTCCATGTGAGTTTTCCCAATGACCCTACGAGGTCAATACCGGGGCGGACTGAAACTTGGAGGGGGATCCGCCCAAAGCCACACCTTCCCATCATGGCACGCAGCTCAGGAGCTCACAGAATTTCCCAGGTTTTATCCATTTTGTGCCCTCTTTATGGTTGTATTATTTGCCCAATGTCGTTCTTTTTTTTTTTTTTTTTCTTTTTCATGACTTTATTTTTTTTTTCCATTTTCCTATAATTTGGTTTTTTGTGTGTGTGCATTTCTTTTTTAAATTTTTTTATTTTAGTGTATTATGGGGGTACACGTGTTAAGGTCACATATATTGTCAATGTCGTTCTTTAAATTGACTGCCTTAGAAGATTTAATAAACTTATTTTTTTTTTTTTTTTGAGACAGAGTCTCACTCTGTTGCCCAGGCTAGAGTGAGTGCCGTGGCGTCAGCCTCGCTCACAGCAACCTCCAACTCCTGGGCTCAAGCAATCCTCCTGCCTCAGCCTCCCGAGTAGCTGGGACTACAGGCATGCGCCACCATGCCCGGCTAATTTTTTCTATATATATTTTGTTGGCCAATTAATTTCTTTCTATTTATAGTAGAGACGGGGTCTCACTCTTGCTCAGGCTGGTTTTGAACTCCTGACCACGAGCAATCCTCCCGCCTCGGCCTCCCAGAATGCTAGGATTACAGGCATGAGCCACCGCGCCCGGCATTAAATAAACTTATTAAAAAAGCAAACTTTGCATTTTTGTTAGTACTGAATAAATAGGATTACTTGGCACAGGTCGAAGGTAATTATAAAAATAAATACAATGGAGCCAGGACAACATCAGCAAATCTCAGCCTAATGCAGTTGTCAATAAACGCTCTAAGTCCGAGGTTGATTCTCTCTGCTAGACTGGAAGCCAGCAAGCATTGGAGGTGTAGTAAAGCCACAATTAGTACCGAAATGAGACATTCTCCTTGGATTATCAGAAGGGGTGAGAGAGAAGTGAAAAGAAAAGAACTCCCCGACATGGGACTCAGTGTTATTTAAAGGCATGGCCCAGAACCATCTGGAAACATCTCCTGAACCGCTGGTGGTACTTGTCCCTCGCTTTGGGAAACATGGCACCGTGTGCTCCATTGTAGATCTCTCTGGCAGGGGCTGTTGGCGGATCCCGTTGGCCCATACCGGACGCCATCTGGGATTTCTGTCCAATTCCCTTGCATGCAACTTGGCTTCTGAACTCAGCCTGAGGGCTTTCTGTGGCCCACAGTGTGCAGGGCCAGGCCTGGAGCCCAGAGTTCATCCCCCAAGAACAACCATCAGACCAGAAGCTGGGGGACAGCCACCCTGCCTCCTTATGCTTTGTAGGACCAATGTCAAGAGTCGTTCTTTCCAAGAGTCCCCAGCAAAGTAGAGCCCGGTTGCCCACGGCAGCAACCTGTCACCAACATGCCCTGCATTCCTTTCCCTCCTCCTGATCTCACCGCCCCCATTCCCCAGCCTGCCTGCCTGGGATTTCCTCCCCAGGTGAATTTCTTTCACCGAAATCCTTTTCTAATGGCCTTCGTTTAAAGAATACTATCAAAGGGTGTATCTTAGGGTTTTGCATCTAAAAATGAAGAAAAGAAAGAAAGAACACAAAAGAAAGCTATCTACTTGCTGTCATTTCCTGATAATGAAGCCTGTTCCACTCCTACTCTTGAAACAGCCAGGGGAATCCAGGCAGGGGGACTGACGGACCACTCAGATACTTTCTAATAACCGAGAGTTTGTAGAGCCTTCGTAGAGGGAGAGCCTCACTTCTGTTGTCCAGGCTAGAGTGAGTGCCGTGGCATCAGCCTCGCTCACAGCAACCTCCAACTCCTGGGCTCAAGCGATCCTCCTGCCTCAGCCTCCCAAGAATAGGCAAGGGACTACAGGCATGCGCCACCACGCCCGGCTAATTTTTTCTGTATATTTTTAGTTGGCCAATTAATTTCTTTCTATTTTTAGTAGAGACCGGCTCTTGCTCTTGCTCAGGCTGGTTTCGAACTCCCGACCTTGAGTGAACCTCCTGCCTCGGCCTCCCAGAGTGCTAGGATGACAGGCGTGAGCCACTGCGCCCGGCTGATCGTCATTTGCGATGATTCAATCTTTCTTCTCATTCTGGGAAATTGAAATTTGATACTTCATATGCCTTAGAAACCGCAGGGGATACACTGAGTTTTTCTTTTCTTTCTGGTCTTTATACACAGCGGGGGATAATTTGATTACATCTTATCTTTCTTTCGGAGATTGAACTGCTTGTTGAGTGCATTTTCCGATGATAAATTAAAAAAAAAGAAAAACCCTCTGCCAGGAAAGGGAGAATAACCAATTAATTGCTCCTTTTACTTAAAACTGAAGAGCTTTGCTGACCATGTGTAGGCTTGACTTTGTAGAAGAATATGAACAGAATTCCATGCATACCTTCAGAATATTCTCTGCAGAAGTTGTGTAACAAATGTATTGATGGATCCACAAATAAGGCCACAAACCATATGAATTCACTGAGGCTTATGATTCCCATTAGGGTTAAAAAAAACAAAACAAAACAAAAAACTATGTTAACAGAAAAGGAAAAGAGAATGATATATCAAGTGCCCACTTACCCATGGCAAAACTTTGTGAAGTCTTAACATTTTGCCATAGCCTCCTTTTTCCTTTTAGAGAAATAAAACATCACAAATATGCTTGAAACTCTTTCTTCCCACTTTCATTCCTATTCCCTTCCTTCCCCAGATGGATCTTGTTTTTATCCTGGATGTTGCTTTTATCATTCCTAAGGATGCTTTAATATTTTTACTACGCATGCAAAATTATAAACTACAGCACTGTTTTGCATGTTTTAAAACCTTATATAAAGTGGATCGTTCTGTGTGCATCATTCCACAACTTGATTCTTTTTACTCAATATCTTATTTTAGCTACTTATCCATGTTTATATGTGGAATTTAGCTCACTCATTTTAACTGTTGTAAAACATTCCATTGTGTGAATAAACCACTATCTGTTTTTCCATTTTCCGGCTGATGAATATTTAGGTTGTTTCCAATATTTTCTTATAACAAACGATGCCTCTGCAAAATAGTCTTGAACATGGTTCTTTGTGCATATGTGCAGACATTTCTGTAAGATAGAAGCCTAGAAGTGGAAACACTGGGGTATAAAATGTGTGGGGCTTCAACTTTATTAGAGATTGCCAAATTCTCTGTAAAGACCTATTTATAATCCATCAGCATGTTTGAAATTTCTCTTTCCCCCACATTCTTGCCCACATTTGGTATGGAGACAATAAAATTTTTTGCCAATTTGAGGGTTGTGAATAGTGTTTCATTCTTGTTTTAATTTGCATTTTTATAATTACTAGTGATGAAAGGGATTATTTATGTATTTTGGATGCTAATCATTTGGGGTTTATATACATTACAAATATTTTCTCCTAGTCATCGAGTTTTTTTGCACCTTGTTTTTGGTGTCCTTAGATGAATGAAAGTTCTGAATTTTAATGTAGTCAATTTTATCAATCTTTTTCTTTATAGTTTGTGTATTTTTTATGTTATTCTTATTTTTATAGTTTTGAGACAGGGTTTCACTCTGTTGCCTGGGCTACAGCACAGTGGCGTTATCATAGCTCACTGCAACCTCAAACTCCTGGGCTCAAGTGATCCTCCTGCCTCAGCCTCCCAAGTAGCTGGGAGGCTGTAGCAAATATTCTAAATCCCTCCTGCAGTCAGATTTAACATTAGTAGACCTTTCTCCTCACCTGGTTCTCAGGCATGCACCACCATGCCTGGCTAATTTTTCTATTTGTTATAGACATGGGATATTGTACTTGTTCAAGCTGGTCTTGAACTCCTGAACTCAACGGATCCTCCCGCCTTGGCCTCCCAGAGTGCTGGAATTACAGGCATGAGCCACCACGCCCGGACTGTATTTATTTCTATAGGTTTCAAAAACAAAACTTGTTCTTAATCCCAGCCTCCCCAATATTCTCAGATTAAGAGAGGGCTTCAGGGCAAAGATTAAACCCAGGGTGAAGCCATGAGATCCTTTGCTAAAATCTCAGAAATACCTAAGGCAGTGGCTCAAGAACTGTTTTGTTCAGACCAATGCCTGCGGAAGATAGTCAAGGAGTGTTTCCCGTCTTGAAGGAAGAACCCCTCTGTTACCCAATATAAATCTTAAGAATGTAAAGAGAGTGTTACAACCTTCAGCAGCTTGCCTGCAAACCCCAAGGTAGACCTATGCAAGTAGAGGAATACGTACGGAGGCATACACAGAATTTCAGGAGGTAATGTATTGACGAGTTCAACTCTTTAAATTTGAATGTAAAATTCACAAATGAATGTCCACCTAAAGTTGCCTGTTTGGGCGTTAAAATCTATGTGAAATGGCACGTGGATTTTTCTCATGTTAATGGGAGTATTGACTGTGGCACCTGTTACCCTCTGTCCTCCCCACCCCCCACCAAGCCATTGAAAGTAAATAGGCACCCATCAAAGTTTTACAAAGAAATCTGAGCAGGGGGCTGAAAGAAGTGAGCTGTACTTACATCTGTGGACAAAACTCTAAAGACGTGCAAAGGCCCTGGGGTGGGATGGGGCAAGCTTAGAGTCCATTGCTTTGCAAATAAATATTCTAAATCCCTCCTGCAGTCAGATTTAACAGTAGACCTTTCTCCTCTCTGGGTTCTCACGCCTTTACATTTTGCTCTTGGTTTCCTAATTCCCCCTCCTCAGCCCCTTTCTTTTCCTTTTCTCAGAAAAAAACAAAAAAAAATTATAGAAAAGATCTAGTGGTCAAGGTTTCAAGCTCAGGGCACATTTCTACTTTTTTGAAAGCAAATTATCATACGATTTCTCGTGACTAAACAAGAGCACCCGGACAAAGCCCGGAGTTGCTGGTCTAAGTCCCTCCTTGGTGGGCAGTGACTGAAGTCTGTCCACTTGTCTATCTAGAGGCAAATGCACCAAAATAGTAATACTGGTTTTCCTGGGTGGTGAGATTAAAAGTGATTTATTTAAAAAAAAAAAAAAACGTTTCCAAATCTTCTACCATTTCATAATTAAAATGAATGTTAGGGGAAAGGTGACTTCCTGATCCGAGGCAGCTGCGCTTTCACATCAATAACGCTGCTGAATATGAATTATCAGCACCCTCTCGCCAGCATTTCAATGGGAGGACACGGGCTGAACCAACCTCTGTAGCTTTTTCTTCCTTCAAAAGAGAGGAAAGCTGGCAGAGTTTCCCTTGACCCTAAATCCGCAGAAGCCCCCAGCTGGGGTGACTCACGGGACGGTGACGAGGTGTGCTCGTGGCCCAGGCTGGACTGACCCTCCTCGCTGGCGGCCTCAAAAACCCAACTCAAAAATCCAACGGGTTTCCCAGTGACCCAGCGCCCCGGGATTTGAACATGGGTTCTGCTCTTTCAATCGAAACCACTGTAGCTCCCAAAAATACAGGCCAGGGGGAGGGGTGCCTGGAAGGTCGCAGAGCCCAGCCCAGAGCACCCCACCCCTGCTCGCTATTGCTCACGGCACACCCCGAGGTCTTGGGGGAACGGGTAGCACAAAGAGAAAACACCTGTGAATTCCTTGCAGAATTCCCCCCATGGCTACATTCTACCCTTTCCTCTCTTAGGAAAGATTCCATGTGCTCCAGCTGTGACCCCAGGGCAGGGACCAACGGAGGGAGGCCCCTCCTCTTGGCTGCCTTCCCTGCACCTGCCAATCTCTGTACCCCGCCTGCCAGGCCCTGCAGCTCATCCTCTGCTGTTCCCGTGATTCCTCCAAGGCCTTCCCCGGATGCGAGAGTTTCTAGACGTTTCCTCCTTCCCCGCTGCTCCAGCTCTCGTGCTGGCTACGGCACGGACAGGGGCCACGGTCCCCTCCCCCAGGGCGGGCCGGGGAGGTCAGGCACCCTAGGGATCCGATTTGAGTCCCGGCTCTGTCGCCCACTCGCTTTGCCGTCTTGCACGTGCCACTTGACCTCCCCAAGCTCCCTCATCCTTGCAAAGTTTCCTTCGGAATGATTCGAACGCACACTCGGGTCTGAGGACGCTTTGATTAAGGGAAACTGCATCTGCTGTTATGATTCCTGCGTGGAGAAGCAGAGCTCTGGCCTGGGCAGCCTAGAAGATGGGCATGGAGCGCCTCTCTACTGAAATAACGTCAGGCCGTAAGGCGGGAATAGTGACACGAGCCTGCTTTCTGTACAAGTGTAGACGAACGGCTAAAAGTTAACCAGACGTTGTCCCTAACTTCCCTGCTGCTGTGACTACTTTACTGCTTCCGTGTCACCTGGCCCTGACAGGTGCAAGATTTGTGACTTCCCCAAGCACTTCTATAGATAGCACTGCTCTAGGAAAACCTAAGAGTGGTCTTGGAGATATCTTCCAGACTCTGCATGCAGGGTGGGGAGGGGGCAACCAGTGTCAACTGGACTTGTGGCTACGCATGGGAACCAATCCAAACAGTCCTGCGACCTCCTATTCAGGAGCTGCCCCAGCCAAGAGGACCATGTCTGCCTCCCGACTCTATGGGTTCATTCCCAGCCAATCGGTAGACCCAGTTCCCTGGACTTTTGTTCACCAGACCACGTTTAAAAATCCCAGCCCCCAAATTCTCAGGTAGGTGGGTTTGAGAGACGTCTGTCTCCCACCTGGTGCCTTAGGATATTGAACCCTTTCTCCACCGCAACTCCTGCTCTTTGCGCACCGGCCTTTATCTGGTGGCAGGCAAGGGACCCAGCTGGGCAGTGACAGGCGTAGAATCTTCTGAAAACGTCTCAGCTTGATTATTACCTGTGCCCACGTGAAATATACCAGGATCTGTGCCCTAACGCGGCTCTGTAATGTTCTGCTCAAATATCCACCGCAACTCGGACAGTCGGGAAATAACTATCTCCACTTACGGGGGAGTCCCAGTTCTGTTGTCAACCTGGAACCACGGGGACCCTTCCAGGAGTCAAAAGGAAGAGCCCTCACGCATAAGCAAGCAAGCCGCGAACAGCCTGTGCCCAGCACCCCACCACAGAGAGACCTTTCGAAGTGCCAGGGGAGTGACACCCCAAACCTGGGACACGCCACATGTTGAGGGTTGGTTTCGGGAAAGCAAAGGGGACCCAGGGTGGAAGGGAAGTAGAATCGTGCCATTGGAAACCTCACACCATTTCGGTGACCCCTGCCCAGCACAAACAGCCCAACGCCAGGATCTGTCACTCAGGCATTCGGGCCTGCCTGATGACTTCTGGTCTCAGAGACGGGGCAGATGGAGCAGAAAAAAAAAAAAAAAAACACTGGAGGCCATGCAACTTGTAAAGAGATGCTGCCTAGGTCATTCTGCGAAAGTTCTTTCTTTCTCTACTCAAGACCTTCATGGGGGCCGGGCGCGGTGGCTCACGCCTGTAAGCCTAGCACTCTGGGAGGCCGAGGCGAGAGGATAGCTCGAGGTCAGGAGTTTGAGACCAGCCTGAGCAAGAGCGAGACCCCCATCTCTACCCAAAATAGAAAGAAATTAATTGCCCAACTAAAAGTATATAGAAAAAAATTAGCCAGGCATGGTGGCGTGTGCCCGTAGTCCCAGCTACTCGGGAGGCTGAGGCGGGAGGATCGCTTGAGCCCAGGAGTTTGAGGTTGCTGTGAGCTAGGCGGATGCCACGGCACTCACTCTAGCCTGGGCAATAAAGTGAGACTCTGTCTCAAAAAAAAAAAAAAAAAAAAAAAGACCTTCATGGGGTGGGGAGGAGAGGGGAGAAGAGATTTCTCTCTTCCCAGACAAAGATGGAGACAGAATGGGCAAAAACGGCCTCGCTGGGGAGGAACCCGTGACGCGAGAGGGTACGACCCCCGAGTGGGGTCGGTAGAGGGGACACAGAAGGACACTAGGAAGTAGCTTCGTCAAACGCCCATTTCTTGAAGCCCTCAGCAGGCTTCTGGGAATGTCTGGCGCCTTCCCCACATGCCAAAACCAAGAGCGTTTGGAGGGGCTGGTTCTGGAACCATTTCCACGCTGTTATTGGTACAGATCCTTACAGATTTCTTCTCCAGCTGCCAGGGATTTTAAACCCCGGGGGGAATGCACGCCATGTGGCGGGCTTGTGGAACCTTCTCGTAGGTCCCTGATGTACCCGGCCACCAGCTCCACTTTCCTCCCCCCGACACCCTCCCCTTCTTCCCACCTGCAGACTGTCCTACTCGGCAGGGAGACCTAGGTGGCTTTTTGGGGGGAGAGGGGGTTTGATTTCTTCCATTTCCTTTAAATCCACACCAGCTGGGCTCGGTTCCCTGGTTCCTTCTGAAGAACATGTGCTGAGCACTTGGTCCTCCCAAGTGGCCTCCTGCCTTCTTTTTGCGCATTCTGGGGGGAAACAGACCCTAAATCTGGGGAGGGCAAACTTTGGCCCGGGGGGCCCGATTCTCTCGCTGCCCATTTCGGTAAATAAAGCCTTGTTGGCATGCAGCCGTCCCCACTTACTTGCTTGTTGTCTGTGGCTGCTTTTTACTCACGAAGGCAGAGTTGAGCAGTTGCAACAGAGATTTTTTTATGGCCTCCAAAGGTGAAAGTGTTTTCTATCTGGCCCTTTCCAGAAAAGTTTTTCCAGCCCTGGGCTTAAATAGAGGAGGCATGGGCCAGAACAGTTGAAAAGCAGAAGATGCAAAGAGTTAAAGGGAAGACAGCCGAATTTCTCATCTCAAGGGCAGAGAAGCAAGAGAAATAGCTTGTGGTTGGCAATACGATTAGGAACACGGACCGGGCACTTTCCACGGCACCGAGCGCTTTGCATACGTTTTCTCTTCTTAATGCTACAAGGGAGGCACTTTTATTGCTCCCATTTTACAGCTGAGACAACTAAAGGCCTGGAGATGTTGAGCCACGTGCCCTGGGCATCCAGCTAGTGGGCGGTAGAGTGAGAATTAGCATCCAGGGGGTGATTCCAGATCCCAAAGTCCTGGCCACGAGGCCATCCTGCTGACTGGCTCCGAGTCACAAGGAACTTGGGAACAGCTGTTGCCCTCAACTGCTCAGATCGGGGGTCCCCCAAGTCTTGGCGTGGGCAGGCGGTGGTGGGAGGATCGCAGGGAGTGTGGCTTCCTCGGGTCTCCAGTGGGGCTCTGAGGCTGCTCTGAACACTGCCTTCCCCTATTTTGAAAATCTGCAAAGAGATGGGGTTGGAACACCCAAAATGTGACCCCCAGATTGGCATAATAAATAACTGCTTTTCGTGTTTGTGCACGGCCTTTCGTCCAAAACTCTTAGACAATTTCACAAGCAGCGACTGTTGACGGTGAGATGCCTCCCCCGGGGCCTGTGATGGCGTGTGGCGGCCTGGAGACTTGAAGAGTCCCTTTACATTGTGTCATTTTCTCCCGGCTCTTTCGGGCTAAAGCAAGCACTTTCACTCATATTTGAAAGAAAAAAAAAAAAAATGTTGGGAACCCAGTATCTCTTTTTGTTTAGGTTGGCATTTGCCTAAATTAGTATCTCAGGCGCAGCCTGGGTTCAAAAGACTATTGTTTATGCTACTGGGCATAGTTAAAAGAAAGAAAAAAAAACCACACCCTCAAGGGCAGACTATAATATTATAAAAGCAAAATGGCACTCAGTTCCAATCGCCTCGTAAGGACGGATGAGTGAAGGTGCCCAAGCCACGGAGCTCGGTGCGGTGACAGGTTCCCAGCCCACCTGCTCTGCAACGAGCAAGTTGGACATTTTCGCCCCGCCAGCTGACAATGTCACGTAAGAGTGGCCGTGTGACATGCCCCACTCAGCGCCAGCTCTACACGATCAGCTGTGCCAATGGCCTCTGAAGATGGAGTGTGAAGAATGGAACTTCTGATTTACATTTGTTTTTAAACTCATCGTGTTTAACTATTCTTGGTATTTGCTTTATACTATTATGTCATTCGGTAACGCATGACTATGGTTTTTTCTTTTTTTCCTTTTTTTTTTTTTTTTTGAGATAGAGTCTTACTCCGTTCCCCGGGCTAGAGTGCTGTGGCGTCAGCCTAGCTCACAGCAACCTCCAACTCCTGGGCTCTAGAGATCCTCCTGCCTCAGCCTCCCGAGTAGCTGGGACTACAGGCATGCGCCACCATGCCCGGCTCATTTTTTGTATATATTTTTTTAGTTGGTCAATTAATTTCTTTCTATTTTTTGTAGAGATGGGGTCTCACTCTTGCTCAGGCTGGTTTCGAACTCCTGACCTCGAGCAATCCCCCCGCCTCGGCCTCCCAGAGTGCTGGGATTACAGGCGTGAGCCACCGCGCCCGGCCTAAATTTATTTTTAATCTCATCGTGTTTAATTATTCTTGGTATATACTTTATACTATTACGTCATTCAGTAACGCATGACTATGGTTTTTTCTTTTTTCTTTTTTTTTTTGAGACAGAGTCTCACTCTGTTGCTCAGGCTAGAGTGAGTGCCGTGGCGTCAGCCTTGCTCACAGCAACCTCCAACTCCTGGACTCAAGAGATCCTCCCGCCTCAGCCTCCCGAGTAGCTGGGACTACAGGCATGCGCCACCATGCCCGGCTCATTTTTTCTATATGTTTTTAGTTGGCCAATTAATTTCTTTCTATTTTTAGTAGAGACGGGGTCTCGCTCTTGCTCAGGTTGGTCTCAAACTCCTGACCTTGAGCGATCCTCCTGCCTCGGCCTCCCAGAGTGCTGGGATTACAGGCGTGAGCCACCGCGCCTGGCTGACTATGGTTAATCAACAGATATTCAACACGTTTTCAATGAAGGCGTGTGTGGACATAACTCACCATTTCCCGTCCCTTATCTCAGCATTTGAGCAGCACTAGACCCTCAAGGGTTGCAAACTGGGTGCCTTGGGGGGTAGGGGTGGGGTGGGGGTGGGGGTGGGGGACCACCCACTCCGGCCGAGTGTCACCATGTGGAAATGAGGACCTGGGTTGGCCTAATCTTAGGTTTTTTCAAAAGAAGCTGAAAAGTTAATTTTTTTTGGTTAGATCTTGCGATGTATGTGTGAAACCTCACTATATTTAAATATAGGAAACTTTTTTAAAAAGCAACACTGCTCTGGCCCCAAATTTCTCCATCTGTAGGCCAGATTCGGGCCGTGGACCACCAGTTTGCAACCTCTACCCTGAATGTTATAACAAAAACATTTCTGTGGTTGAATGAATTTGCAAGATGCAACAGAATGGGGTCCTCCATGGGGATTCTTAATGGAGTCGGTATATTAAAAGCTCTCAGGAGGGTTAGCTAAAACGCTAACCGATTTAGCGTTGTTTGAACGACTGCCTCCCCACATCACCAGCCTGCGGGCCTCCTGCGAGCCCCCCACCCCAACAACCTGCGGGCATGTGGGTGTCAAGCCTGGGAAAGGGTGCACAGGCCTCAATCCTGCCCTACAAGCGTGTCCGGCAGGTACTGCTATCAGGATGCCCATTTCATACGTGAAAACAATTGAGGCTTTACAGGTTAAGAAAACTGCTCGAGGCCAGGCGCGGTGGCTCACGCCTGTCATCCCAGCACTCTGGGAGGCCCAGGCGGGAGGATCGCTGGAGGTCAGGAGTTCGAAACCAGCCTGAGCAAGAGCAAGACCCCCGTCTCTACTATAAATAGAAAGAAATTAATTGGCCAACTAAAAAAAATATATATATATATGTACAAAAAAAATGAGCCGGGCACGGTGGCGCATGCCTGTAGTTCCAGCTACTTGGGAGGCTGAGGCAGGAGGATCGCTTGAGCCCAGGAGTTGGAGGTTGCTGTGAGCGAGGCTGACGCCACGGCACTCACTCTAGCCTGGGCAACAAAGTGAGACTGTGTCTCAAAAAAAAAAAGAAAAAAGAAAAGAAAACTGCTCAGGGTCTTACAGCTCGTGACAGACGGATGGACGGACGGATGGACTTTAAAGTCTCTGACTTTAAAGCCGAAATGTTTCTATTATGGCACATGTCACAGCTAAAGCCCGCCCCCTCAAAAAGAGCCTGTGGATTTTGCTGTGGATTTTGGTTTCTTATTCGGCTGGTGCAATAACAATTTTAGGATTCAGAATGCTTCTGGTAGGATTGTTTTTTTTTTTTAAAAAAAACCACGTTCCGCAGAAATATATCGAATGGCACCAGTTCCAGCAGCCACCAGAGCAAGGGGCTGGTAATGCAGCCACACGCTCTGATGACTGTCGCGTCCCCGGGGGGCCGGTGGCTTTTCTCCCCCACGCCCTGCGCTGCCTGGGGTGATCTGAGGCTCCCCTGCCCGTCCCCTCTCCTTGCTTCCCTGTGCTTGTCACTTTTGTCCAGCCTCCACCAGCCTGGGCTCAGCTCGGGCTTGGCCAGCTGCCTCCCTCCAAGCCCCTCCAGTGGGAGCTGGTGGGTGGCGGGTCAGGGCCCCAGATGGACAGGGAGGAGGTCTCGGGGACCTTGTGTGGAACTGGGGTGAGGGTGACAGGCGGTGAGGGGGGCCCCGTCCCTGGCCGGGCCCCTCGAGTTCCATGTGGACACCAGATGCTGCTCGCAGAGGCTTGAGCCAAACCCCACTCGCAGGCGTGAGGCCTCCCTGCTGCAAACTAAACTCCCACCGAGGATCCTGCGTCCCCAATTGGGGACTTCACCGCTCCCTTGGCGATTGGGTCCGGGCTTAGCTAACCACCCTGCGTGGGGGAAGTTCACCCTGCCCTCAGACAGAGACTCTCCTGCTGTGCTGCTTCTGCGTCTCTCCAGAGGCCCAGGACGACTGAAGTCACCGCCCTCACCCTGTCAACCGCCGCTAGACTTGAGGGCGAGTGCACAGAGCCGAGCCGCCAAGAGCATCCGACGGGGCCGAGTTTGAGCCCCAAAGCGTTAGCGAGCTGTGTGACCTCGGGCAAGTTACTTAACATCTCTGCGCCTCAGTTTCTTCACCTGTAGAATGGGGCAAAACACAGTCCCTCCAATAGGAGTTAAAGCATAACACACCCGTACAAAACCTTGCACATAAATACTCGCTGAAGCATTATTCATAACAGCTGGAAAACGGAACCAATGCAAATATCTGGGAGGTGAAGATGGATGAACAAAATGTGAATGTCCAGACTAGGACCGTCATTCAGCCATAAAAAATGACGATGGACTGATACGTGCCTTGGACACATTATGCTCCGTGAAAGAAGCTGGCCACAAAAATCGCATACTGTATAATTCCATTTATATGAAATGTCCGGAATAAGCAAATCAAAAGAGCCAGGGAGCAGATTAGGGTTGTCCAGGGCTGGAGGGAGGGGGTGGGAAGTGACTGCAAATGGGTACAGAGTTTCCTTTGGAGGTGATGGAATTGTTCTAATTATCTAACTGTGTTGATAGCTGCAAACTCCACGAACACACTAAAAAACACCAAATGGTATTCAAATGGGTGACTCGCATGGTGTGCGAATTATGTCTCAAAAAACTAATTTTTTTTAAAAGGAGAAAAAAAATTCTATAGCGTCGGCATCATAAGGGTTATTGTCAAAATCAAATAATACAACACCTCTAAAATGTTTGGCTCAGTGCCTGATAAGGATTCAATAAATGTTATCTTCAACAGCAATACAATATCAGTAATAATAAAAATAGATAGTTAAGTTTATATCATATATCACCATATAAAACAATAATTTTGATACAGATTGTGATATGTCACAATATGTTAAATCTGTATTATCACCCCCTGTCTCCTCCTCTTAAAACTTTGTGATTTTGCAATGGACCTCCAATATTTTTAAATTATCAATATTATTTCTGAACATTCTGAATATTAGGTTATACATGTTTTATGTATATATACATAATATATACTATGTTATCATAACTATAATACATATACTTATGGGATTATTGCTATATAGTACCATATATAATAATACATATTACATGCTACATTATGGTTTATAACACATTAAATTGGATACTACATATTACACGCTATATTATAGTTTATAACATATTAAATTGTATATTACATGCTACATATGGTTTATAATACATTAAATTGTAGATTATCTACTACAATTATTCTGAAATATCGTATTAGCAGTAGTGTTCACCCTGTGACTCCTCTTCCTTTTTAACCTTTCTGAATTTGCAATGGTTTCTCCAATTCTCTGAGCATTTCTTGGCCCCTGATATATTCGGAAAGAAAACAGCTCTGAGTTTGGAGAAATCAAATTACGATAATGACTCTAATTCAACTGCCTCAAGTAGTTCAAGCCAGAAAACAGAAAAAACACCCCAGGGCCCTCCTGGAGGCACCCCGAGGAGCCCCGTGGGTGGTGCCCCCCCATGCAGGGTGCAGGTGACACCCCAGGGCGCTGGGGCTTCCCCGGGGGCCCAGCGCAGGGGGTGGGGGACCCCGGGAAGGGCCCTGCTACCCAAGTATTAGCCAGTTTCTTCCCAGCCCCCTCTGGAAGGCCCTGCTGCCTCCAGAAAGCGGATCTGGGGACTTGGGGTCCAGACCTGGGAGCAGGGAAGCGCTGCCTGGCAGGTGTAGCACTGTCACCAAACTGGCGGAGCAGAGCGCCTACTCCCTCTGATAACAGAGACGTCACTGAAGCCGGGTGTCCTCCTTCTGCGGCCAAGCAGGGGACGAGACGACGATTCCCCCAGGGTGTGTGCCCCGCCTGGCTTCCCCGCTGGGCGCTGGACCCATTCCGATTCCGTCCTGGGTGAACGCGGGATTCTGAGAAGCCCCAGCTGGGGGTGGCTGCAAAGTCAGGACTGTTTCCCCCAGCTCGGGCTGAAGCCCCTGCAAGGACGCGGCCACGGCACCCCTGGTCCCCACAGCGCGACACAGCCAGCGTGCTTGTCACATGCACAACTACAAGGGCACCCTCCCGGAGAAATGTCGCCTGGACCTGAAATGCCCCCGCAGTCCCAGTTCCCCAAAGCCCTGGCACCCCGGGACCCAAAGGTGGATTGCTATTCCCGTTCGCTCTTTCCATTTGCTGTTTGCCAGATACACCTCCTTGGTCACGGGCCACCTCGATCAGTGAGGATGAAATAAAGACATAGCCTCAGTTTGCAGATTACTTTGGGATGCTTGGTGGCTGTACCTGGCATCGTAACAACTGTCCTATAATGAAATGCGTGTGTGTATTATATGCTTTTGAAGAAAGAGAGAATATATTTATGAAAGTTATTATTTTTTTTTTCCGGAGAGACTGCTAGAAGCAAACTCATTTAGAGTTAACCCCTAAAGAATTATTTTTGTGGGACCTAACACGTTCTTTGAGATCATTTTTCTCAAGCATGACCCCAGAGGGAAGAATCGGTGTCCTGCTAATCATACGAGCAGATATTGAGATGCGTCTCCTCGGAAGACTGCTTTCTTTGGTGGCATGGCCACCCAGCTGCCAGTATCTCTCGGAAATAAGATCAACACCATGTAAATCCCACCCCTCTCCTCGCTTGGTGTTTCGGATCTGTGTATTCTTCAACTAGCTGCATTCAATTCACCTAGGGGACCTCAAACTTTGTAAGCAGGGTTGGCCAGGTCACTGTCCCTCACCGTGGGCCCGGGACGAGTCGGCTGCTAAGCAGGACAGGCAGCGGCGGCAAAAACACCCAGAGGAGGGCCGGATACATATGCTAGGCGCCCCGCATGTGGCCCGCGGGCCGTAGTTTGAGGACGCCTGTCACAGTTGCTGAGCTGAATGGGACACGTGGGCTGGTTTGGTGCCGGCAGCGGCAGTCAGCTTTTACGTTCTGGGGTGTGAGCTTGCTCTAAGCCAGGGTGGAAGCCAGGACACGGGTCCCAGAGGCCTGAGAGAGCTTGTGAACATCAAGAAATGTCTCCAGAGGGACACTCAGAAAGCAGGGCACGCCTGTCCCCTCGTTCTGAAAGGTGGGAAACTTCCACGACAGGTGCTTTGGGGCCCAGGGAAGACGGAGGGTGACAAGAGACACTATCAATGGCGACCTTTCTGCAGTCTCCTCGTGCTCACGCCGGGACTGTGAAACCCAGGCAAGGGACTTCCTATGGAGCTAAGGACACTTCCAGCGCTCCTGGTACAGCCAGCTTTCTTTTAAGTCAGAATTTCCTATACGAATCATGGCTGCCAACTTCTCTTTGGCATTCCCTGCGCGGCAGGTGCTGGTAAAAGCAGTATCTTGTCGGCTGTCACCATCAGCCGGTGAAACAGCCACCACCGTCATCCGCATTTTACAGGCAGGGAAGCGGAACACAGAGACGTTAAGTGACTTGCTTTAGGTCACAGAGCAGAGCCATTATTTGAACCCATGTCTCTCTGACTAGCCAGGCAAGCCGCCTTGACTAACCCCTGCGATGGGTAATCCTATGCATCAACTTGACTGGGCCATGGGGTGCCCAGATATCTGATTAAATATTATTTTGGGGCCGGGCGCGGTGGCTCACGCCTGTCATCCTAGCACTCTGGGAGGCCAAAGCGAGCAGATCACTCAAGGTCAGGAGTTCGAAACCAGCCTGAGCAAGAGCGAGACCCTGTCTCTACTAAAAATAGAAAGAAATTAATTGGCCAACTAAAAATATATAGAAAAAATTAGCCGGGCATGGTGGCGCACGCCTGTAGTCCCAGCTACTCGGGAGGCTGAGGCAGCAGGATAGCTTGAGCCCAGGAGTTTGAGGTTGCTGTGAGCTAGGCTGACGCCACGGCACTCTAGCCCGGGCAACAGAGTGAGACTCTGTCTCAAAAAAAAAAAAAAAAAAAATGTCATTCTCTGACACCGCTTGCTCCCACAACAGGGGTGGACAAGCCACACTCATCCCTAAATCAGGCCAACTTTCTTTCTAAGTAAATCCCGCCCGCCGTGAGCCCCCGCTGATAACTGTGGGACAGACAGAGGGATTCTACTTTAACTCCAGCAGTTCCCGGGGAAGGCTCCTTTGGGTCAGAGATTTTTAAAAATTAGAAAGGAAACCAATTCCTGTATGCCATTTTGACAATATGACAACCGAGGTGTTAATCCCTTCAGTTTGGGCTGCAGATTTCTCACCCAAACAGAAGAGATCATCTGATAGCAGCACGGAGGAAAGGCAGCCCGGAGTTCAGGAGAATCCCGCCCAGTGCCAACGAGGAGGAAGTGCTGTGAGAACAAGGCCAAATCCTGGCGAGGTCAGAGTCAGAAGTCAAACTGACGGCGGGCCTGCTGAGGAATTGTAGACAGGGGCTTCAGCAATGCAATAAGGAGAGGCCATCTCATGGGCAAGTGACAGGTGTCCAGATGAAAGTATGGCTTTACAGCTCTTCCACCTCTTTGGACCATGCAGCTGGTCTGGAAACCTCACATTCAGGCAGATAATATATATATATATATTTTTTTTTTTTTAAGATAGAATCTGGCTTTGTCACCCAGGACAGAGTGAGTGCCATGGCGTCAGCCTCGCTCACAGCAACCTCCAACTCCTGGGCTCAAGCAATCCTGCTGCCTCAGCCTCCCGAGTAGCTGGGACTACAGGCACGCACCACCATGCCCGGCTCATTTTTTATATATATATATTAGTTGGCCAATTAATTTCTTTCTATTTATAGTAGAGACGGGGGTCTTGCTCTTGCTCAGGCTGGTTTCGAACTCCTGACCTCGAGCAATCCGTCCACCTCGGCCTCTCAGAGTGCTAGGATTACAGGCGTGAGCCACCTCGCCCGGCCTCAGATAAAATATTAATATATAGATTCTTCATGGAAAAAAACCACAACATTAAGAAAAAAATTCCAACAACATTTCAGTTAAGTAAAGACTGCTTAGGTAGAGGTCTAAAAATGTAGTACTCCTTGCTGCCATTTTAATAACCTGCGTGTTAAAAATGATTACTTCCCACAAGGAGAAACTTTTTCGCTTAGATTTTTTAAAAAAAACAAGGGCGGGAAACTTTTCTTAAAAACGAACCACCTTATATATATAAATCAAACTATAATATCAACTGGAATTGAGATTATAGTTTGAGAAGCAGTTAAAGTCAACTGAACATGTATTTTATTAAGGACTTGTAAAAATAATAGCTATATTATTATAATGTAATGATAAAAATAGCATGAGTATGTATTATTGACATAATATAATTATACATAATATTTAATAAGGTATATAATTATGTCCTATGAAAATAACATAAAATAATGAGAAATGAAATAATATAATCTAATATTGTTATACTAATAATAGCTAATACTTATGAAGCACTTTCTACACTGCAGGCCCTATTCTAAGCATTAAAATAGGGTGGTGCTCTTGTGTTTGCACGAGGAAACCAAGACTTAGGGAGGCTGTAAACTTGCCCGGGTTCACACGGTTAGTCAAGGAAGAAGCAGGAATTTTAACCAAGGCGACGTGACTTTCGAATACACTCTCCTAACTGTCCCAGTTTGTGAGGTTGTGTGCTGGGCATTGCGAGGCATGCTGGAGACTTAAGCTAACCCAGCTTGTAAGATACCATGGTCCACGCCTGGACAGGAGAAATCCCAACGCCAGGCAGAAGAGATAATGTACCAACAAGAAATTCTGGTGGCAAGCAACAGAAACTGTCTGATTTAAAGAGTTAAAGAGTCAGGGAAGTTATTCTAAGGATATTTGGTAATGCCAAAAAACAGTCACTAAAAAGACGGATAACTAGCATGAGAAAATGGGCAGAGACAGAGTGAAACTAGTCTGAAAGTGAGATGCTCATCACAAACCCTTTAACCAGACACTAACTACATTTAATATGGAAAGAAGAAAAGAGCTGGAAATGGTTTCTTAGTTTGTCAAATGCGTCGTATCCAGCGTTAACCTCGCTGAATATAGTCTTAGAGTTTTTTGAACTATCTCGCGTGATTGAGAGTAAAAAGGAATTGTAAGGGCCTGGTGGGTTTTCACTTAAGGGTGTTAGGAGGTTGTATTTGGGATGTCTTATCATTACTGCGGAGTTTTCTGCCAGAGTTTTCTGGATTTTGGACAGAGGCAAAGCGAAGCATCTGTGAGAAGGACAGTCACAGTTCCCGAAAGAATTCCCCCTGACTTCACCAAACATTTAACAGATGCCACCCAATGACAATAATGATGTCGTAGAGCAAATCTGCGACCTTTTGGGGAAATTTTTTTTCTTTTTAGAGATTATTATGGCACTGGGATTGATGCTCATGAAACTTTAGAAGATGTCCCAGGCAGAATGTGGAGTTGGGGGAATGATTTTCCCCCTGACTATGAGTTTTTGCTGCGCTGGCCGCCGTACATTTTTTATGGACCTGCCAACAGCACCTTCCTCCTCTTTCGAAAAGTGTAACGATCAAATGAATTTCTTCTTCCTAGAGCACACGCAGGTGGCGTCTCAGCTCTGGGGTTTTGATTATGGTTTCAAGTCCCTACTTGTGACTCCTCAGAACCTTTCTAAAAATCTTCACCAAAGCTGCAAGTCCAGATTTTCTGATCAGGAAATATTCCCTGGCTTATGAATTGTACACACTGGGTATAACTGACAAAGCCTCAGCACTCATCAGAGGCTATTTCTCCCCAGATCACTGTCTCTGTCTCCGTTTACAGCTTGGAAACCCGCTTTAAGAGGAGATTAGAACAACATAGCCTCTTTAACCTTGGCAGCCTGGAAGCTGGCATTGGCATTCAACCCCTGAGACCAGCCAGTGTCCCCTGGTGCCAGCTATATTGATCAATGTGACATTCTCCAAAATGCAAAGCCACAGCGTGAATTCCTTTTTGTGGAATTCCATTCCAGGCAGACACCTGGACTCACCCTACAGATTGGACGTGTGCAGGCATTTGTCTGTCTTCTGGGAATCACTGTGCAAATGCTGGAACACACCAGGGTTTACGAAGCTTCAAATCCAAAATAAAAAATGAGATCTGGTTTATATGCTACAAACTGGAAAGACTTTACTACTTCTCAGACCTATGAGCCCCTAATGAGAATACTTGAGTTTCCTCTTTCCCTTTCTCTTCTGTTTGACTCTGGATTCTATTTCAAAGTTTCTACGTCGACAGTACGGTCACCTCAACTTAGAACAACTTCCTGCTCCTGCCAGAAAGAGAGAGAGAGAGAGAAAAAAAATCTCTTTGCTTCTCCAGTGGTGGGGGAAAAAAATGAATCTCCCAAAGAAAGAAAATGGCCTGGCAACATTCCCCAGGCTTGAGAAAGAGCAAAACTATAAGGTGGCTCTTCTGACTTTGAATCCATCGCATATGATGGAATTGTAAGCCCAGGTGTGTACAGTAGCCTGGCAGGTAATATGAAGATGGAAGTAGGCCATGTTTGTCTTATAAGGGCACCTGTGGCCAAATGGTTTCTGCATCAGAGGCATTTTATGTGTTCCTCTCTCTTTCCCAATTTCCCTTGCAGTTAGATTAGGGCTGTGTGAGCAGTTCTGGCCCATGGGTGGTTAGTGGAAGCCACTTGTATCACTTCCGGGTGAAGGTTGTTAACAGCTGGGATGTCTTCTCTATCTCCTTCCTCCTCTACTGTGGTGACTTCGGAGGTTACATTTTTCCCTGTAAGAAGGACATGGCCCTGAATCTGTAGTCCATATTACCTGAAGCAGAAACAAATCTCTATTGTAAGGCCACTGAAATCTTTGAGATTTGCGTAGAGTGACCACTAATGTTGATTACTCAAACATAGCATCTTCAGTTGTATGTCTCAGCATAAGACCCACTTTGCTTATTAAACATGAAGACATGTTCTTCATTGTCCCAAGAAAATACGCTGTCTGCTATTTTTCTTTAAAATATTAACAATAATAGTGGCTAATATTTATCTTATCCTCGCAATATCCCTTTATCAGCCCAGTTTCTATAGGAGAAAACTGAGGCACAGAGGAGCTAAGTAATTTGCCTGAGGTCACAGAGTAAATAGAAGTAGGCTTCCCAGATTTAGCAAATAAAAATATACCTTTCACAACAGCTACAAAGAAAATAAAATACCTAGCAATATATCTAACTAAGGATGGGAAAGACCTCTACAGGGAGAACTATGAATCACTGAGAAAGGAAATTGGAGATGATACAAACAAATGGAAAAACATATCATGCTCATGGATTGGCAGAAGCAACATTGTTAAAAAGACCATACTATCAAAAGTGATTTATAGATTTAATGCAATCCCCATCAAAACACCAATCTCATTTTTTTTGCAGAGCTAGAAAAAATAATTCTATGCTCCATCTGGAACCAGAAAAGAGCCCAAATAGCCAAAGCAACCTTAAGCAAAAGGAACAAATCTGGAGGCATTGCTTTACCAGACTTTACACTATAGTACAAGTCTATGGTGACCAAAACAGCATGGTCCTGACACAAAAATAGAGATATAGACCAGTGGAATAGAACAGAGAATCCAGATATAAAACCATCTACATATTGCCCTCTGATCTTTGACAAAGTAGACAGAAATATACACGGGACATAATTATACCAAAAAAGTATTCATTGTTTACATGAAATTCACATTTAATTGAGTTTTCTATATTCTATCTGGTAGGATGGGCTACCAGAGTTTGAATCCAGATAATCTGACTCCAGAAATCATGAGCTTATATGTATACCACCAGCTACTTCTCAGACTATTTTTAGTTTTGTACTCTTACTAAAAATATGTGTTAGCAATATGGGTAAAAGAAATATTTTATTTTTCTCTCAATTCTATTTTTGAAAAGAGGCAGACATAAACATAGCAAGCACCATGCTAAGTGGCCACTGTGTTTGAGCCACACATCAGACAAACAACAGGGAGTGGAGAACATGTACTCTACATAAAGAGAGCAGTCACTACTAAGATATTGTAGGTTGCCACCACGTGGGAACCCAGGCTTCTTCTAGAAAAAGTCAGAAATCTAGATTTTTGCGTGAAATCTTCCCATTTTAAGATGCTGTTAATTCAATTAAAAAAAAGTATAACCCTGCGTGGGTCTATACAGTTCGAGACAAAGTCAACAGCTCTGGAGGCTGGAATGAACTCAAGGGTCATCAGATTTTGACCTCAGCGCTCACATGAAGAGTCTTCATAAGCCACTGTTGCATTCGTCTTTAGGTTGCTGGGAAGGCTCTACTTCTGCACGGCCGTCTTTCTATGCCGAAACCGGTCTTAGGACTGCCATTTAAAACTCCAAATCATTATTAGGGATATATTTAACTCCAGCCAATGGCGAGTCATTGAGCCTCTGCTAGGACAAGGCGTTGTACTAGGCACTATAGGACTATAGATATGAGCAAGTTACAATACCCATTGTCTCTCCTATCTCATAAGTCCCTAACAGGACAAATAAATGCAACGCCATGGCAGATTGGGGGTAAACAGTTAAGAAAGGGACAGACCTAGTATGAAGTGAATATGAACAAAAGAGAGATATCTGGCTGTGTCAATTTGGAGAGATTTAGTTACGAAGGTGACACTTACGAAAGACCATGGCAGGACAATATTTCATTAAACTTAAGAAGGGGGATGTATGGGCAAGGGAATCGTATTATACAAATGAGGGCCTGGACTTGAGACAGTTTTCAGGTATTTTGTATTACATATTCCAAAGCCCTCGCTGATATTTTTTCAATTTGTCCACATGGGTAGCATAGCTATTACTCTCTCTGCTTTACATCTAGGAAAACTGAGTCAGAGAGGTTAACTAGTTTTCCCTGGTTAACAGAAAATCAGAGAGAAACGTAGATGAACATATAAATTGTCTAAGTTAAAGGTTCTCAAACTTTCTGTAAAGGGCTGGATAGTAAATGCTTTCATCTCTGTGGGCCGTACAGTCTCCGTTGAAACGTTTTTTTGGGTTTTTTTGAGACAGAGTCTCGCTCTGTTGCCCGGGCTAGAGTGCCCTGGCGTCAGCCTCGCTCACAGCAACCTCCAACTCCTGGGCTCAAGCAATTCTCCTGCCTCAGCCTCCCGGGTAGCTGGGACTACAGGCATGTGCCACCATGCCCGGCTCATTTTTTCTATATATTTTTAGTTGGCCAATTAATTTCTTTTTAATTTTAGTAGAGACGGGGGTCTCGCTCTTGCTCAGGCTGGTCTCCAACTCCTGACCTTGAGCGATCCTCCCTCCTCGGCCTCCCTGAGTGCTAGGATGACAGGCGTGAGCCACCGCGCCCAGCCCTCTGTTGAAACTTCTTAGCTCAGACTTTCAGGGTGAAATCAGCCACAGATGACAAGTGAATGAACGGGCCTGGCTGTATACTATTAATAATAAAACTTTATTTACAAAAGCAGGTGGCTGGCCAGATTTGGCCATGGCTGTAGTTTGCCAACATCTAGTCTAAATTTGTTTTCATACTTCGGTTTCATGGGTGCTTTGGGAATTTGTGTGCCTTGTTCACTGCTGGATTCCTCGTGCCTAGAACAGGGCCTGAAATGTTACAGGGGCGTAATATGCACTAGTTGGCTAAACAAAGTCACATTCCATGAAACTTAGTATGTAGACAAACAACCTGATTTAATACAACACGTTCGGCCTAGGCGTCATCCTTCCCACGGCCACCCGCCTCTGCCCCACATGCAATCGCATCAGGTCCTGCTCATGGTGCTTTTTAAATATTCTCCACGTCCACTGCCTCCACCATCCTGTCCTGCCTGAACCATTTCAGCAGCTCACAGCCACGTCCCCGCGAAGTCAGCCTCCACCGGGAAGCCCGATCCCAGCCGCAGGCGCTCCCCGCTTAAAATTCCTCCACGGAATCTCCACTTACTTAGGATAAAAGCCAAACTGCTAGTCTTGTCACAAGCCAGAGGGCTCCTGATGACTCTTCAGTCTCGTCTGTGACAGTCCCTGTACCTCATCATCACCCCAGTCACTGTGCTCTTTTCTCAGGTAGCATGGGGCTCTTTCCTGCCGCGGGGCCTTTGCACAGACCATTTCCTCTCCTTCATCTCCCCTTTCTCGGTTTGCCTAGCCGATTCTCCTTTTAGTGTTCACAAAGCTCAGCTCCCTGGCTCCCGATTCTAGGTCGGATACCGTGTCTGCTCTAGCACAGTGATCTCACGATAACCTCTCTTATTATACTTGTAATCAATGAGCCAGCTGATTCGTTGTTGGATGTCATTCTTCTCACTGCTTTTGCTCACTTGAGCACATCCTCGTGCCCAGCACGGGGTCTCCCAGGTAGCAGGTACCTGAGGAATGAAAGCACAACGTCACAGAATCTGCACCTTGCAAAGGACCTTACGAGGCATCTACTTGAGTCTTCCGCCCCACGTAAGAGTGACAACAGTTTAAGTGGGTTTATGAGGCGCAGGGCTTGTCCCTTGGCCTTAGCAATTTACAGCAGCCCCGTTTTATGTATTTGTTATGTCCTAACACGCACGTCTGTGAAAAATGCTATTCACGATCCTCGCAAGTGTTCAGGCTGATGGTGGCTGCGGATCTCTCTCTATGGCGGGTGATTTCCGCGCCCCTGCCATCCGCCACGCCGTCATTTCCCACATTCAAAAACTTTTTGCAAATGGCTCCATGGGCAACAATGCCTTTCCGCAGTTCCCCTCTATCTCGAGTTCCCGGGCCAGGAAGGTTTGCTGGCCAGAGCGTCGCAGCTCGGTGTCACCGCTCCCCTCCCTTCCGAGCTGTCTTTCGGGAACGGTGGCCTGTCCTTGCCGGAACGGGACAAGCGCAAGGCCTTTCGCCACCCAGATCGCTGAGATTGTCCGTGGGCGGCACCCCACCGCAAAGCGTGCCCAGGGGTGGCACCCCACCGCAAAGCGTGCCCAGGGACCTGCTGAGCCGCCCGCCCCCCGCGACATGCATGCACAAAAGACCGGAAGGACGGCCAGTGTCACTGCGGCTCATGGCACCACCGCCATCTCCACGCTGGGACGGGCTCACGCGCCATGTGTGGCCGTGCGACGCAGGTGCCAGTGTGACTTCTCCCTTCCCTTGCGTGCCTCGCTGCCCACCCCCACGCGTAGCGGTGCTCACTCATCTCACGTGTCACTCGTTTCGCCTCTAGAGAAACCCCCGGCCCTGCCGGTCAATCCGAGGCCGTCCTCCCCGCTCCCGCTGCTGTGCTCCACAAGTCCCCTCCTCCTCCCTCGACAGCCCTGGTCCTCTCGGCAATGGGCTTTCCGCACGTCCCGCAGACAGGGAGCCCTTCCTTCCTTTGCGGGTTCACCGACGTGATCAGGCACCGCTTCGGGGAATACAGGTTTTACAAAGTCATCTTGAATTATATGTCGCCTTTTCTTCAAAACACAGCAATGCTCATTGACAATTATTTCGTGTTTGATTGTGAAATTTTCCAAACACACAATGCAGCATTTTAAAGAGAAATATTGGAGAGGGAAAAAACCCCAGCACAGTGTTTCTCCTGCTCTCGCACAGCTAACACAGGACACTTCGGCCGCCTCTGGCCAGCGACATGGGTGGGGTTTCTCCCCACCAGCCGCCAGTCAGCTCGCCTCCTGTGGATCTGTTTTTTTTTGAGACAGAGTCTCACTCTGTTGCCCGGGCTAGAGCGCCGTGGCATCAGCCTCGCTCACAGCAACCTCAGACTCCTGGGCTCAAGCGATCCTCCTGCCTCAGCCTCCCCAGTAGCTGGGACTACAGGCGTGCGCCTCCATGCCCGGCTAGTTTTTTCTATATGTTTTTAGTTGTCCAGCTCATTTCTTTCTATTTTTTTAGTAGAGGCGGGGGTCTCGCTCTTGCTCAGGCTGGTCTCGAACTCCTGAGCCCAAGCGATCCTCCCTCCTCGGCCTCCCGGAGTCCTGGGATGACAGGCGTGAGCCACGGCGCCCGGCCTCTCCTGTGGATTTCTCGGCAGTCTCCAGCGACACCAGCGGACTGTCCCCCGACTCATGCGATTCTGACACTCTCTGTCTGGGGGTGGCCCAGACTCAGCAGGTGGTTGGTCCCACCACACTGCCCCACCTCAGATGCCGGTCCCCGCACAGGTGGTGGCCCGTGCTTCTGAGGACCCACTAGGAACCGAGGTTTCCAGGCCACCTCCCAGGTTCCATTCACTTCCTGGAGCGGCTCGCGGCGTTACAGCTCTCGGCACAGCTCCTGTCCGTTTGACCAGGGAGAGAGCCCAGCGGCACAGGAAGAGTCGGAGAACAGCCTTTATTCCTCCACAGCACGCTCAGCACACCTGGCGTTACAGCTCTCCTCCGTCTCCCGATCTTCTGACCCTTCTGCCCGGTCTCCTGCTTTTATACCCTTGGTAGGGCTCAAAAGCCGTCCAATCAACTACAAGCTTTAACATGCAATCAACATCAAGCTTTAACATCCAATCAACATCAAGCTTTAACATCCAAACAACTATAAGCTTTAACATCCAATCAACATCAAGCTTTAACATCCAATCAACATCAAGCTTTAACATCCAATCAACAACAAGTTTTAACATCCAATCAACATCAAGCTTTAACATCCAATCAACAACAAGTTTTAACATGCAATCAACATCAAGCTTTAACATCCAATCAACAACAAGTTTTAACATCCAATCAACATCAAGCTTTAACATCCAATCAACAACAAGTTTTAACATCCAATCAACATCAAGCTTTAACATCCAATCAACAACAAGTTTTAACATGCAATCAACATCAAGCTTTAACATCCAATCAACAAGTTTTAACATCCAATCAACATCAAGCTTTAACATCCAATCAACATCAAAGTTTAACATCCAATCAACACCAAGCTTTAACATCCAATCAACACCAAGCTTTAACATCCAATCAACACCAAGCTTTAACATCCAATCAACAACAGTGGGATTCAAAAATTACCCAATCGGGATCACGCCACAGCGTGGCGGGAAACGGGCAGCGAGAGGCATGCAGGCCTGGGGCATTCCCGCACGTGGGGTCCCGGCCCCAGCAGCGTGAGCCCCAACTGGCCTCGCCGGCGCTGGCCCGGGAGATGCAGAGCCTCGCGGAGGCCCGCGGTCGCGGCCCGGCATCCACAGAACTCGGGGGACCGGGCGTTCTGGTCCATTAGCAAGACATTGCGGGGGCCGAGATGAAGAGGTGCGGGGCAGGCGGTGGGAGGGGCAGGGGCCTCCACACCCTCCAGGAGCCCCACGTGCTCAGCTGACCGGAAGCCGCCGAGCCCTGTGCTCTTGGGGTTATGGAGGCCTCCTCGCGTAGGCATGGCGATCACACCTCTGGCCATCGGTGATCAGCTTGACCTTCAGTCCCTCGGCCCTCCTGGGAGGATGGGGCTGGGGCTGAAGTCCCTAATCCTCCAGTCCGTCTTTCTGGCGACCAGCCCCACCCTAAAGCTACCTAGGAGGACACCAGCCACCAGCCACCTCATCGGCATACCCAAGGCACGCTGACCATGCCCAAGATTGCAAGGGTTTTAGGAGCTGTAGGACGGGAGACGGGACACAGCCCCCAATACATACGTATCCCACAATGTCACAAGCATGAAAAATGAGGCTCTGCCCGCAGCCGAAACCCGGTGCTTTTGGGAAGAGCCGGCTTTTTGTCTGCTCTTGATTAATACGAGGGGCAGACGTTGTTGCGTCTAATTCCAATCTTACGGGTGGATTAATAGGCGCGGAGAGTTTAGGTGACTCTTCCCTGGTGACGCAGGCAGACGAGGGAAGGAGCCGGGACTGCATCCGACGCGGTTCCAGCGCCCACGGGCCGTGTCGCCTCGTGTTGTCCCCACAGCTCCGGTTTTCCCTCGCTCAGAGCCGGCCACAATTAAAGCCCTTTTTTTTTTTTTTTCTTTTTTTTGAGACAGAGTCTCGCTTTGTCGCCCAGGCTAGAGTGAGTGCCGTGGCGTCAGCCTCGCTCACAGCAACCTCCAACTCCTGGGCTCAAGCGATCCTCCCGCCTCAGCCTCCTGAGTAGCTGGGACTACAGGCATGCGCCACCATGCCCGGCTAATTTTTTCTGTATATATTAGTTGGCCAATTAATTTCTTTCTATTTATAGTAGGGACAGGGTCTTGCTCTTGCTCAGGTTAGTCTCGAACTCCTGACCTCGAGCGATCCTCCCGCCTCGGCCTCCCAGAGTGCTGGGACTGCAGGCGTGAGCCACCGCGCCCGGCCACAATTAAAGACCTTTTGAGGGCTTGACACAAGTCGACCTGGGACGCCAAGCAACCTCTTCTCTCGGGATGTCGCCAGATGCAACAATCCTCTGGGGCCAGGCACTACGACTTCCATCTCACAAGTGAAAAATCTTGACACAGAAGCAAAGCGTGGGGCGCCCTGGACCTTCACGCCAAACTTTCATCCCAAGTGGATGACTCGCGGCCAGTCAGACTCCTGCTGCCTCTGTGGTGCTCGGTGGTAGACAGAAAAGGAAGGCTTCAATCCTAGACCTTAAATTTCGCATATCAGTATTACCCTTTTTGTCCTCTCTTTCTGCAATCGTTTTTTTTTGCATTTCCTACAAGGCACGAGCCAGTCTCTGAAATGCTAGTTTGGGCATCTTGCGAGCCTGTGTGAGGTGCTGAGAAGTCAAGACAGCCCCCAAGAGTGTAAAAGAGGCTTGCTGATAAGTGCTAAGTGCAGTGGGAATTGGGCTGTTTCCAAGCGTGCAATCTCCCCGCCGTGCAGCTCTGACTCTGGCTAAACACGCTAGCACCACCTGTTGGGAAACGCGTTTCAATGCCAACAAGGGCTGCAGGCTTCAAGCCTGCAATATTGGAAAATGCCTCTCTCTGCAGGCAATTTCCCTCTCCTGCCAAAGCAAAAACAAAGTTAAACCAGCTCACCGAAAGAAGCTTAGGTGATCTCTAGGTATTTTTGTTTTGGGGGGAAAAAGGCTTTCATTTTGCAACCTGATAATAAAAAGAAATAATTTTTTTTTTTTTTTTAAAAATGAAATACTAGACCAACAACTACCATAGCTCAGGGATGGGCTTTTCTGTGAGTTGCTGCATGGTGACCCCCTGGCAGAGGCCGGGTCCCCTGGGGTGTAAGAGAAGCATAGAAGATCCTTCTATTGGGGGGGGGGCTTTCTTTTTTCAGTTCTGATAAACAAGGACCCAGAAATCCTGAGAAGAGGCGAGAATGACCACAGTGGCCTTAATTTATTCCCCCTTTTTACAGAAGGGGTAATAAAGGATTTCTTTTTTTTTATTATTTATTTATTTATTTATTTTTGAGACAGAGTCTCACTGTGTTGCCCAGGCTAGAGTGAGTGCCGTGGCGTCAGCCTCGCTCACAGCAACCTCAAACTCCTGGGCTCAAGCGATCCTCCTGCCTCAGCCTCCCAAGTAGCTGGGACTACAGGCATGCGCCACCACGCCCGGCTAATTTTTTTTTCTATATATATTAGTTGGCCAATTAATTTCTTTCTATTTATAGTAGAGATGGGGTCTCGCTCTTGCTCAGGCTGGT
>VSMD01022208.1:0-15670 GCA_008750895.1 Mirza zaza
AGAAGGAGCCCAGAGTCACTGCTTAGTCCTGTTGGTGACTGTGCTTCTCTTGAGAGAGTCAGGAGGGCATAGAGGTCTAGAGTGCCAGGGCACCTGTGTTCAAATCCTACCTCTGCTGCTGATTAGCTACTTGACCTTGCGCAGATTACTGAATGCTTCTATGCCTTGGTTTCCTCATCTGTAAAATGGGAATAATACCACCCTCCTAGGGCTATTGTGAGGATCAAATGAGTTAATCATTCACATGAAACTTAGAAGGTTAGACACATAGTAAGCATGCAATCAAACGTAGCTGTTATTATTAACATTGTTATTCTCATCATTATTTGTAGGAATAGAGAACTAGTTGAGTTTGTTTCTAGCTTTTTTTCATTTTTTGTGTGTGTGATTTTATTTTCTTTTTCCCTTGGGGAACGGGGTCTAAAAGTTTTAGAGCTTTCCAGCAGCACTGGGAGGGATGAGGCTTCCAGAGCTCCTAGACTTGTCAAGAGTCTCACGCCCACATGGGCAGGGCAGGCTGCGTTCTAGTGCCACATCCAGGACAGACCAGCAACCAGGGCCTCTGGCCCCTTGACCCCACAGAAAGCCTGTGACCTCTGCTCTTCTCAAAGGAAGAAGCCCAAGGATGACTGAGGTCAAATTCCCTCCAGCCCAGCACGATGGGGCCCAGAGCTAGAAGTAAATAAATCAAGAGAAACTAAAGAAACAAATGTTTCGGGCCGGGCGCGGTGGCTCACGCCTATAATCCTAGCACTCTGGGAGGCCGAGGCGAGCGGATTGCTCGAGGTCAGGAGTTCGAAATCAGCCTGAGCGAGACCCCGTCTCTACTATAAATAGAAAGAAATTAATTGGCCAACTAATACATATAGAAAAAAATTAGCCGGGCATGGTGGTGCATGCCTGTAGTCCCAGCCACTTGGGAGGCTGAGGCAGCAGGATCGCTTGAGCCCAGGAGTTTGAGGTTGCTGTGAGCTAGGCTGACGCCACAGCACTCACTCTAGCCCGGGCAACAAGGCAAGACTCTGTCTCAAAAAAAAAAAAAAAAAAAAGAAACAAATGTTCCTTCGACCCTGCCTTCATGCGCAGCATGAATCTCACCATTTATAATCACAATGAGCTTTCCTGCCCCGAGTATCCACGGTAGTTTCACATCTGAAGGCCCTTGTGCCGATGCCAATGGCCTTGCGTCTCATTTCATTCCAGCACAGAAGAGGTGAGGGCGAGGCCTCCAGGAACAGGACAGCCACAGTGGCACTGGGCATGGCAGGCTGATGTCAGCCTAGTGAGGGCAGGCAGAGGGGACTGGATTGTTCGACTACTCTGGCGTGTTCCCACGCACTGCAGTGCCACATCCACCAAGAACCCAGCTTGGGAAGGACTCCAGGGACGGCTGTCTCTCTCCTCCTCGCCTCCATGGGGTCCAGGCCAGCCGTGTGGCTGGGACAGAGACAGACTCCACGCCAGCTCGGAGGAGACCCCAGGGCCTTTGCTGGCCCATGTCGAGCTCCCTGTAAGTCACCTGCACTCAGACTGACGAGTGTCCTTCGGCATTTTGCTTGCTCTGGACTCTAGGGGCCAGGTGGTGATGAGGTCATAGCCTCTTTGGTCCTGCCCACGGAAGTCCTCAGGGACAGAGTTACTATTTGCTCTAATGTCACACTTAGCTTTGTGATTGTGATTGTTGACCCCGGAGAAGAGGGAGGGTTCTTTGTTGGCCTTTCTTTTCCTATCAGGCAGCATGTAGAGCAGGGAGCTGCCAGCCTTACCCTCCCTATACCCACGCCCATTGTTGGTCCCCTTGCAAGGTCGTCCTTTTTTGACCCCACATCAGTCACGTGACTCACTTTGGCAAGCTGGATGTCAGCAAGTGGGGTGCAAGCAGAGGCTTGAAAAGAGCTGGCACATGGGGCTTGCTCACTCTGCCCCTCGCACAGCAGTGAGGACACACCTCCACGGGTCTGCTGTGCACAAGACACCTGGGACAGGGGTAGTCTGCCCAGTTGCCCCAGCTGGGGTCACCCTCAACCTGCCGACAGCCGGGACAACTGCCCAGGGGAGCCCAGCCTAAGCCACAGCTGCAGGTTCCTGAGTTTAAGTAATTGCTTTTTGCTCTAAGTTGCTGAGTTTCAGGGTGAAACATCACACAGCGTTATCGCGGCGACAGTCACCAGTGTGACAGTCAGGGGGGCTCCTGCCGCACCACGAGCCGTCAACTCTGGTCAGGAAGGAGCTAGTTCTAGCCAGTGTGGAGATAGGGAAGTAGGTGGTCCTTAAGATGAGGGTCACCAGGCGCCACCCAGGGCTGACCCTCACAAGCCGTCATTGCTGCAGCACACGGGAGGAGGGTTTAGAAAACGAGGAGACGCAGGCGCGAGATGCCTCAGCAGCTTCTCGGAGCACGTCTGCCGGCAACGTTCGGTGGAGGGCTGTGAGCCCCAGGGATAAGTCAGGTCCAGGCTGCTGCTCGAGTCATCTCCCCAAGGCCCGTTGCTGGCGCAGCCCCTCACGCGCTGCTCCTCCGGTTTCCTCGCAGCCTCCCCCTCCAGGGCTGAGTCACCAGGCTCATGGCCCCAGGGAAGGAGAAGTTGGAAAGGCCCGGAACTTCAAGGCCTATGTCTCAGAGCTGCCAGCGCTCTGGGGAATCGCCTTGGCTGGAAGAGCAGCCTGCCCACCCCCAAGGCAGCCACTGCCAGTAAACCTGCCCGCCGCCCAGCTCCAGGGCTCCTGAGCGCTCACTTGGGACTCACAGTCCAGCTTCTGCCTCGGCTCCCCCTGCTCCTTCTCTTCCCTCCCGCCAGGGCTGAGCCCCATGAGTGAGGGAAGAAGGACACCCTGTAGCTTCCTGCAGGCGGGCCTCCCCGCAGCTGTGGCAGGTTTTCCAGAGGACAGAGGGATGAAGTTCCACTCCTCCTCACTGCCTCTGTCCCCAGAGCGTGGAGCGAAGCCTGGCAGATCTCCCTGCTTCCAAGAAGGCCCCCAGGGTCTGTCGAGAGTCCAGCTGGGTGGCTTGCCAGGAAACATCATTGCAGGTCAAATGTCCCTGCCTCAAGGGCCATGGCCCGACTGCCCAGGCGGGGGCTGGAAGGGAGTGGCCCTCAGGGGACCACAGCGCCTGTGAGAAATGGGCCGAGCGGGGCAGGAGGGGCAGTGGTGGCACTGGCCGAGCCAAAGCAAGGCACCCCGTGGGGGATGCCACAGAATCCGGGGTCAAGGCAGAGCCCCCATGACTCCATGTCCCTCACTCAGGGGTGGGGCATTCTTCGTTGCCATCAGCTATAGCAAATAAATAATGTATATAATCTTTGTCCCCTTGAGCAAGTACAGCTTGACTTATGATGTTTCGACTTAAGAGTTTTCAACTTTATCATGGTGCAAAACTGCAGCAATTTTAACATGATGTACAGTATTCGATAAATTACATAAGATATTCAGCACTTGATTATAAAATAGGCTTTGTGTTAGATGTTTTTGCCCAGCTGTAGGCTAACATAAGTGTTCTGAGCATGTTTGAGATGGAGCTATGATGTTCTGTGGTTTAAGTGTATCAAATGTATTTCCTGATTTACGGTATTTTCACTTTAGGATGGGTTCATTGGGGTGTGGCCCCATCATAATTCCAGGAGCATCTGTGTGGGTCCATTGCCTTGGCACCCTACTAGGGCTGGTGTGAGGGCTGTCATGCCTGAGAAAGCCAGTCGGGATTGGAGCACAGAACCCTGGAAATTCTCTGAGGTTCTGGTCCCCGGGCCCAAGCCGTGGCGGGCAGGCTCTCAAGGCTCGATGGGAGCTGCAGAATCTGCTTCCAAGCTCTCTCCAGTGGCTGCTGGTGAGGCCAGGCTCTCACCGGCTATTGGCTGCAGACATGGATTAGTCTGCTTGGAACACGGCAGCCGGCTGTTCCCGGAGCCAGCACTCAGAAGGAGAGAGAGCGAGAGAAGGCAGGCAAGATGGGAGTCACAGTCATTTTGTAGCCTAATAATCTTGGAAGTGACAACCCATTACCTTTGTCGGATTCTACTTGGTAGAAGCAAGTCGCTAGGTGGCCGTCTGAGTGGCTGCCTGCCACACAGCATCCCAGGAGGGGACAGGGCACAGCAAAGGCCAAAGAGCTGGAAGAGAGCCCATTCAGGACAAAGTGCAAAGGGACATTGCGGAGGCTGCTCCACTGTCCTTTCCCCCTCACTGGGGCAGAGCAGCAGCGGCCGGTCCAGTCCGGGCCCACCTCCTCGTAGACCTTGAGGATTGAATCATTCCACCCTGGCCTCTATGCTCCCTGCCCTTATTATGCAGTCGCTCCCCTATGGTGCTACCTCCACTTGCACTTGCTGCCTTTGCATGCACAAGAGTTGGCAGTTCTTTGGGGTAAATTCTCTCGGTTCAAAGGGCTGAAGTGGCTTCTGCCTCTAGCTGCACCCTTTGTGATCCAGCGAGGCAGGGGTCCATGTGGCTAGAGAGCCTCCGTGTGCCAGGGGCCCCAGCGCTCGCTAGTGGGGTCCCACCCCCAGCCCCGCCCTGTGAGGTAGACGCCATTGTCCCCCTCTCACAGTCTTGCAGGTGGACTCCCTGGCTCGAGGCCACACAGCTGCAAGTGGAGCCCACCACCTGCCCTATGCCATTGCAGGAGGAGGAGCAGCCCACTTTCGTTTCTTGGGGAAGGTGGGGACTTGAGACTCCAGGGTTGAGTTGCCCCCGTGTTTGGGAGCGTTTTCTTCAATCTGTCAGGACTCGGAGCAGGGAATTATTTAAAGGAGGTGCTGAAATCTTGAAAAGTCTCTACTGGGATTGATTGGGGAAGAGATAGGGATGTGTCCATGTTTTCAGGACCCCTGGTGAGGGAGACCAGATCCTGATCCTTTACAGCTCCCGCCCTTCCAGAGCTGCATACCATGCCCCTCCCAGGCTGGCCCCTGCTCAGCCAGCCCCGCACATGGGCAAGGCCGGCAACGATGGGGACCCTCAGGGCTGTGGGCAGGACGCCGGGGTGGGGGGAGCACCCACCTCCCTGGAGAAGACCATGGGTCACTCTTACATTTAAATCCGCCCCCTACTTAAGAACATGTTTACTTGCATAATACAACCTCGTTACGTGTAGACAGTTAAACCACAGCCCATGCGTTCACCATATGCACAGAAATGCTGTGAAAGGATTGCCTGTTTCTGAGCTTTGTCATGAAGATAATATCCTACCCTTTGTCATCGGCTGGCGTGGGCCACCAGGCAAGCCTCTGCTCCCGGTCAGGTCGGCAGAGGTTTAAGGATAACTCACCAGGGAGAAACTTAAATTGGAGGGAAAAATTCCAGTGGAAGCTGTTTGGTTACTCACCCAGCTTCCACCACGCCTTCTGCCATCTTAAGAGCCCAGTTGTTTTGTCATGGTCCCCCAGGCGCCTCTCTTGGTAGGGTCCCTGGAAGAGCCCCCAGGGGCAGAGCTCTTAGACACCATCAGGAGAGAACTGAGCCCAGAATGCCCCAGGCCATCCAGCGACACACCTCAAGGTGGGGAGGGGACCATGCTGGGGAACCAGAGGGATAGAGCAGGGGCCATGGGGGAGCCCACCCTGCAGCCCTTCACCTCTGCTTAGGCCAGTTTGAGCTGGGTTTCCTGTTACTTGCAGCCAAAGCATTTTGACACTACAATCACACCCAACTTCTTTTTCCCCTTAAACTGGTCAAAGGCCACGTGCATCTTTGCAGCAGGATCCTTTGTTCTTGCTAAATCCTGAACTGAACCCTGGTGTTTGCCACCCCCCACCCCCTGTCACACTTCCCAGGGGGTACCATGCTTCCTCTCTCTGCCTGGAAGGGGCATGGCTACATGTGGGTTCCCCACAAAGCAGACCGCGCCAAGAAGTTGGATGCAGGTGATTTATTTGCAAGTGATCCCGGAAGCGCAGGAGGGGGTTGGGGGTGGAGGAAGGAGGCAGAGCAGGGAGGGAGGCCCTGTGGAGTCCACGGATGAGGGTTTCCACTGTGGGCACAGGGCTCAGCCCACTAGGCCTTCAGAAGGACTGTGGGACCCAGGCCTCTGATGTCCCCATTGAAGAGGCTGGAGGTGGGCATTTGTACAGACTCCCACCCCCGTGAATGTGGGGCCCTGGGGCCTTGCAGGGAAGGAGCATGTTCCCAAGGCGGCAGGGGAGAAAAGAATAGAGAAGCAGGCTAGTACGTGTCTCCTGTCCTGGTGTCTCCTGTCATACAAGACGGCTGGGCAGCCGAGGCTCCGGGTGGGCCATCACAGCTTCTGCTCAATCACTGGAGCCTCGATTTCCTTACCTGTGAAATGGGACTAGTGTTAGTGGTACTCACAGGGCGGAGCCAATGTGAAGAGAAGCCATAAAAAATGTTCTTCCTGGCATACAGTAGGGGCTCTGCAATTGCCAGATCTGTAAGGGGAGCCAGCTGCTTTGGTTATTGTGCCGAATGCCGTGTGACAGGGTTCTGCTTTCCCTGTGCCACCTCCTCCTGCAGCCACGAGCAGCTTGGGGCTCAAGGCAAATGTGACTCACACCCGAGCTGTCCTGCTGGCCTAGAGGCCGGGAGCTGTCCCGAGGTGTCCTGGCCGGGGCGGCAGGGGGCTGCCTGCTCAGCGTCAGTGGCCAGGGCCCAGGCTGATCTGCGGGGTCACTGCCACCCGCCTGTGCCCACAGACCACTCCACTTGGCCCTCTGGCACGAGCCGCCACCTGCTCCCAGCCATGGGAGGCCCAGCTGCCCGACCTTTCTCTCCCAACGTCATTTTCCGTTCTGCTGTGTTTTTGGCCGGGCCTGAAATGCTTCCCTGAGGGAGCCGGGAAGGATTGTTCTGAGGTTTGTCATTGTTTCAGGATCATGTTGCCTGGGCCTCAAGAGTCTGACAGAAACCAGAACCTCCTCTGAGTCACCGACACCCACAATGGGGGCCTTGGGTGGAAGGCGGGGGCTAGGGTGAGGGTGGGGGTGGGGGTGGGGGTGGGGGTGGGGGTGGGGGTGGGGGTGGGGGCTCCCGTGGCTGGGCTGGGCCCAGAGTGCCTCCGCCCGAGGCCGAGCTCCGACTTCGCAGCTCCAGCCAAGCGCCAAGTTGGCACAGGGCTGGACCCCAGCCTGGGCCTTGCTCTGCCTTAGCCAAGGCACAGGGAAGGTGGCGGCCCCTTTTGGGCAGGAGAATGCAACCTGTCCCACCTCGGAGCCGGGGAGGGAGTTTCTGGTCCCGGGATTAAAGCAAAGAGCGGAAGAGCCGATGGGAAGGCTGTTCTGAGCCTGCTGGTCTGAGAGTGGTGGCAGAGCAGGGAACACCAGGCCCCAGGACCCCTGCCCGTCTCCATCCCCGTACCCGAGACTGGCGGGGATATGTGGAGCCCCTGATGGCTCACACTGGGGCCCTCTCTAAACCCTTCCGCACATCTGTGTCCCACATGTCGTTTGTGGGTGGAGGAGCCACCACCAGGGCTTCTCAGCGGCTCCCTGGAGGAAGTGAGCTCCAGCCGGAGACTTGGGTCGCAGGATAACAACTGAGAGCTCTGCCACTCGTCAGCCCCATGTCCATCAGGAACCTGCACGCATCCCTGGCTCCATGCGTGTGCTGTCGGGGCCCAGCCCCGTCCCCGTCCCAGGCTGGCTGACGATTCCACGCCAAGGCACACTGCCCCACCACGTCTCTAGCCCTTGGGAGGCTACGGGGCCACTTTCAGGCCTTTGCATTGCCCCTGGGGCTCCTGTCCCTTCTAAAAGCCCTCAGGTGGGGAGCCTGGGCCACTCCTCCTAGGTGCTCCTGGCTTTCTCACTGTGGAGCGGCAGAAGAAGAGGCTCTGGCTCCCAGCCGCAGGCCCCCAAGAGCAGGGCCTGCCTGTCCCGTCCCACCCACTCCTTGGCCTTTCCCATGGTGCAGCCTTGGGCCCCTCAGCAGAGTCTGGCCTGCTTGCCCTCCACTGGCCACAGCCCTCCTTCATTTCATGGTCACCTGCATCGATTAAGCACCTGCTGTATGCCTAGGGCTATGTCCCAGGAAAATGGAACAGATGTATGAGCCCAGCCTTTGGTTATAGGGCCAGCATCTGAAAAGTATTTTCAGCTTGAAATACATTCACTTGATCCTCATGGTCACTTCCAGGTGCACAGAGTCCAGGAAATGTCCCATTTTCCAGGCAAGGAAATGGACGCATCTGTGAGGTCACCTGACTGTAGCAGAGGTACGAACAGAATCTAGGTGTTTTCATACCTTGTCTTTTCCATAATGTTGGGTGGCCTCCCTCTTAATTTTTTTTTGAGGAGTTTAATGCTGAGTTTTGGAGACAAGGTGGCCCAGGCAAGACTTCTCTTGAGCCCCTGAAGCTGGCACAACTGTACCTCGGGCGTCCCAGAGCACCCAGAACAGTGGGTTCCTGGAGGTGGAGGGTGGGGTGTGAGGGCTCTGGGTTAGCAGCGGATGAAACCAAGAGGAGAGCAGTCGGGGGACCTGCTATGGGGGATGGCACAGGGGCAGGGTGGCTCGGGGTGCACAGCGCACAGATGTGCCAGAGGACTATGTCCCACAGCGGGGCGGGCTGGGCTGGTGGTAGAGGCAAGGTGGGCGGCTTGAGAGTGTGATCTGTGCTGCAGGGTAATGAGACCACAGCAGGTTTTAACCTGGAAAGTGACCGCCTGAACGCATCCAGTCTGGAGTCGCCTGGGGAGGTGTCAGAGAGGAAGGGTCTCCAGTTAGAGCAACCCTGTTGCCCTTGGGGGGGGGGGACAAGAGCCTGGAAATTGCATTTTAAAACTTGGAGTCAACCAGGTGATTCAGTAACAAGTGTGGCACCTCTGACTTGTAACAGTAACACATCCTGCACAGCACAGTCTCCTTGTGTGAACACTCACACTGCTTGCTCCTCCTGTGCCCACAGGAACCACCTGACCGCGAGCGGTGGCCCCTCCCAGCCCGTGCACTTGAGAGGATCTTCCGGCAGACCCGCAAGCCCTCACCCTCCACTGAGCATGAGGGTGGCCCCACACCTGTCCCCACAGGCTGTTTGGGGGTCTCTGCTCCCAGCTCCCCCTCTGAATGGGGTTTGGCTGGCGGCCAGTTTTGCTCTGTAAGTTGTGAATAAAGACTCTAGCAACCACTGCCCCCCTCTGCAGCCTCAGCTTCGCTGTCCGTGCCCCTCCCCTCTCTCCCTCCTGTACGCTGGGACCTTTCTATGATCAAAGTCTGCCCTGGAAGGATCAGAGAGCAGTCACTCGTCCCCTTAGGGCCACCATCTCAACTTGGGCATCATTCTGCCCTCAGCTGGTGAACACAGCACCTGGCGTATAGTAGGTGCTCAGGAAACTAGAAGGAAAGGAGAATGTGTTTTGACCGACTGGGTGGATGGGCACATGGGTGGGTGCACGGACGTGAACGTGCAAAGGCTCTCCCAGGCAGAAAACCAACTGAAAATGTCCCCTTGGAGTCCAGACAAGTGGGGGAAGGTTCTGTTGGCTGCTTCACGTCCTTGACTGCCTGGGGGCTGCTCTTTGGGCTCTCTGGGCTGCAAGTGGCAGGAAAGGAAGATGACTAATGTGACCAGAGCACTCACAGTCACAGGTAGGGACGTGCAGTGTGGGGCAGAGGTGGCCCCGGTCAGGCCGAGGCAGGACACAGCAATCTCAGCAGGACCTGGGAATGGATGCTGTGGCAACGTCTCAAGTGTTACTTTGCAGGTCCCCAAATCCCACCAGATGAAACATGAGTCAGCGCCTCTGTGTTCTAGCTGGTGACAGTGGACATCTTTTGCCTCCTGAGGCTCCGCTTTATCCTCTGATCATCTGTCTGATGAGTGGCTGCATTGCAGCAAGACGGCTTCCAGGGCCCCTTCCCCCCGCCCCTGACTGACCCTTCGGTCACATGTGTTAGAATGGCAAAGGTGCTCCGACCTCAGCTTCTCTCCAGAGTGGCAAGCGCACCCCCAACGGAAAGCGGCAGGGGTACACGCACATACACACACGCACACACACATGCACTCGTATGTATTACTATTTCTCTATGTATACACAGCTGTATATCGTTTGAGGACTTTGGAGACCTTGGCCCTATGTGGGCAGCAATCACGGGAGACCTGAGTCCCTGCTCAGACCAAAAGTGAACGTCACGCCTGCACGCTGCGTCCGCTGCGGCCCGGTTACAGAATCGACCTGAGTGTCCGTTCACGGCTGAAGGGAGAAAGAAAATGTGGTATGTGTGCTCGACGGAATACTATTCAGCTTTGAAGCAGGAAGAAATTCTGTCAACATTTGTGTCAACACGGATGGACTTGGAGATGCCATGCGGAGTGAAGTAAGCCAGCACACGGACACGAACACGCGTGTTCTCACCACACACGGACTCTAACACGATCCAACACGAAGGTGCAGAGGGCAGAACGGAGGGTGCCAGAGCTGTGGGGGGCAAGGAGACCGAGGGGCTGATCGTCAAGGGGACCGGGCCTCCGTTAGACAGAACAAATGCATTTTTCTTGTCTTTTTAAGAGACGGGGTCTCACTACGTTGCCCAAGCTGATGTCAGACTCCTCCTGCTTTAGCCTCCCGAGTGGCTGGGATGGCTGGTGGGCACAAGTTGTATTTTCTTTGAGATATGTTGCTCAGTGTGGTGACTACAGTAAATAATAATGTATTGTACAATTCAAAATTGCTGAGGGAGTAAATTTCAAATATTCTCACCACAAAAAGATGATGAATATGTGCGTTGAGGGATATGTTAATTAGCCTGGATTAATTTTTCCATGTTGTACTCATAAATCATTGCATCGCTTTGTACCCCATAAATATACATAACCGTAATTTGTCAATTTATAATTTAAAAAATAAAATTTAATTTTGAAAAAGTGAACATCTGAAACAGGAAGGTAACAGGAGCGGCCCAGCCAGGGGGCTCTGAGCAGGCCTGGCCCTGAGCTCCGTGACCTGCAATCTGGCTGTCATGTGGCTTTTATGGTGGCAGGGGGTGTGAGCAGGGAAGGGGGTCCTGCTTGGGTGTGGTCTGCAGTTGGAGAACCGGGCAGACGGATGGTCACCCTGGGGGGTTGCCTTCCTGGGCCCTCAGTGTTTGGGCAGGGCCTGGGACCAGTCCTGGCCAGGGAGTGGAGGGGACCTGTGACACTTCCGGGCAGAAGCTTCTGAATGCCGGTGTGTCAGAGACCTTCCGGGTCTCCTTCCCTCTGAAATGGAAGCTGGCCAAGTCCAAGGTGGTGGCTGCCCACCGACCTGGCCCCAGAGAGAAACGTTTGCTCTCCTGCCAGCCATGGCGGACACCCACCACGGGCAAGAGAAAAGCCTCTGTTGCTCTTACCACGAAGACTCAGGGCAGCTACCACAGCGCCACCTATCCTGGCAGCGTTAAGGCCCAGATATCCTCAAAAATCCCAGAAGAATCACCTCACTTTTCTTCTAGCCACGGCCAGAACATGCTGGGTTTTGTTCTTGGTGGCTGACCTAGGAGCCCCAGCCAATCCTTACAGCACACGGTGGACGGTCTGAAGTGTTTTAACACCTCCACCACCCTCCTCAGCCCCGGCTTCCCTAGGAAAGCCCCCCAAGTGCTCCCTAGAGAGTGGGGACGAGGGGGAGGGGGGCCAGGGGTCAGCTAGGGCTGCGATGCTTCCGATGGGAGGGTGCGACTCCAAGCCAGGCAGAAGATTGGCCTCCCAGGAAGGCCTCCCTGGGAGAGGGGCCCCGGTTGGCATAAAAAGCTGTTTTCACACTTGCCTTATTTTTGCTGAGAGCTGACGGTCTCCTCTGGATGTGAGGCAGCGGGGGAGAAGTCTCTCTCCCAGGAGCGCGGTGTCAGGCAGGAGCTGAGAGGGAGTAGCCCTGGCAGGCCGGGCCCTGCCGCCTGTGCCTCGGCAGCCACGTGCGCCGGTGTGGACGGGGCAGGGCGGGCAGCGAAACAGCAGCCCTCAGCTCCCCGCCGCGGCGGGCGATGAGGAGGAGGAGGAGGAGGAGGAGGAGGAGGTGGTTTTTAACAACCTCCTGCGTATCGATTTCTGTGCGGCGAGGGAAACTTCAGCCGGCTTTTCCGCGGACAGACGCTGAAAACCGACCCAGCGTCGTCCGCATCTATTTCCTGCCCGCTCTTGGCAGCGTGACCGGCTGCCTGCTGGCTGCGTGACCTTGGGCGTGTCACCCCCCCCGGCTCGCAGTTGCTCCCCTAGCCCCGTCATCGCCAGCGCCTCCTGAAGCCCACACAAGTCTTGGGGTCTCACTGAGGCAGCACCCCGAGTCCTCACAGACCACCCTGCGCGGGTGCAGTCCTTCTCCACTCCCATTTTGTCAGACAAGGCGACTGAGGCACAAAGAGCTTAAGTAACGTGACGGAGGCCACGCGGCTGGTGGCACCGGATGAGAGAAGGTGCTTAGCCCAGTGCCCTCCTTGGGGAACTGACTGCTCAGACGTGCATGGCCCAGACCCGGCCCCTTTGTCACTGGCGTCACTGCTTCTGACTTGTCCTGCCTGTGCCTTTATTGTCTTTCACATCAGCCCCTTTAGTTCCCGATGGCAACAGCACAAGGGACCCCGGTGCCTACAGCCATGAGGAGACCCGATGGGCCAGCCTCCCCGCAGGGTCTGGGACCTCGCCTATGGGTGGCAGGTGTCGCCAGGGGAAGCCATGGCGGCTGGGTGACAAGGCAGGGTGAGGAGGGCTATGGCCCACCGAGGGAGGCACAGGGACCAGACTGATGTGGCAGCTGAAGGCACATGGGACCTCTCTCTAGGGGCCACCCCTGCACCCCACACAGAACCTTGGTTCCCACACGACTCCGCCCAGAAGCTCCCAGGGAGTATGGTGAGCACCCGCTGGGTTCCAGGACCCCACACAGAAGCACCAACCCTCAGAGACCTGGGCCAAGCAGGAGCAACAGACTGAGAGGGGCGGGCCCTTACGGGAGAGGCCGGGAGGGCTCTGTGCCCAGCCGGGCTCAGGAAAAGCAGTCTTGGGTGCCCCAGGCTGGTCCTCAGGGCCCAGCTGGGTGGACGGTGCCTGGCCCAGGACAGAGTGTGGGAAGGAGCCCTGCCCAGCTCTCGGAGGTCCTGCTCTCTTGCCCCACGTGGGCTAATGACGAGACCCAGCCAAAGATTCTGCCAACATTGGTTTGACCCAGGGCAGGGGGGCCCTCACTCAAGACAGGCCACTCCAGGGCCTCTTCCCTTGGAACTGGACCCAGGGGTAGCTGGGAGGGCCCCCGGCCAGTGCCACCTCGGGAAGGGGATGAGGAAGTGGACAGGAGCCTACGGTCTGGGGCCCACACTGCCACTGCCCACATGGTAGAAAGGAGGCACAGAGTGGGGGGTGCAGGGGGTCGACCCCTACACCCGCCCCCAAGGCTGGCTGCCCCAGGTCTGACTCCCGGGCCTGCTTAGCACAGAGCTCATGGCTCCTCCCAAGTGCAGTCTGGGTCCTGCGAAGAGCAGGTGCCACCCAGAATGAGCAGTGCAGAGGATTCAGCGGGAGGTGGCCTGTGGCAGATGGGGAGCTGCCTTCTGTAAGGCAGCCTGGCACTGTAGAGGGGAGAGAGGGAAGGGAGGAGGGGCGAGCACGGAGGAAGCGCCCCCCACCAGAGCGAGGCCTGCACATGGAGGAGTTGGCGGGGCAGGAAGGTCTTGCTCTGCTGCCTGCGCTGTGGTCGTGGTCGCAGTGTCGTGTCACTGGCTGGAGTGGCCCAGGACGACGTGGCCTCTGTGTGAGCAGTGGCTTCCGCTGGGGCCGCTGTTCCTCGCTCCAGCAGGTTCTCTCGTGAAGGGAGAGCCCATGGCCCATCGGTTCCTGGGGCCCCTTTTCCCCCTCGTGCCTCTGGCCCCTCTGGCCCCTAAGCCCTGTGTCTGGAGAGCCCCCAGCCCCAGCTGACTGCTGTCCCGTTGGCAGGTGCTTCTGCTGCCGGGTCTGGGGTCCATCTGCTGGGTGCTCCTCCTCCACCCAGCTGCCCAGAGATGGGCACCTGCCACCTTGTGCAGCCTCGATTCACAGGGAGTCCCATGTGGGGTAGGAATGGACCCCTGTGGGTGAGCCTGGGACAGGAAAGGGCCATCGAGATGAGGAGGGGACTTTGAAGACAGACCCCACCTCAGCCACACTCATGCCTGGAGCTGGCGTGTGCCCGTGGTGGGGTCAGATGGAGCCCAGATGCTGGCAGGCATAGGACACTCTGGCCAGTTCCCCCCGCAAGGGGCCAAGGGCAGCAGGATGTGGCTGTCCCCTCCGAGCTGGGACCAGCTCTTGGGCACCCAGCTGCTAAGTGGAGAGCTGCGAGAGGAAACAGAGGTTGGGAAGGGCAGGGACCTGGCTGGCTGGAGGCCCAACTCCTGGGAAGGCAGCCTGGGTCTGAGAAATCCCCTCGGCCTTGGAGGGAGGGCAGAGAAACAACACCCTGCGCTGGTGTGGCCTTCAGCGAGCGCCACGCCCTCCGCCCCCTGAAAGCTATTTCTGCAGCTTCCTGGCTTGGTTCCTTTCCCTCCACCCCCACGGCTTTCCCTGGTTAGACCTGAAAGGAAGGGAGCAGAGGCCCTGGGAGCCCTGCAGGGCCTGGGAAGAGCGGGTGGGGGGCTGTGGACCGGTGTGGATGGCCAGATTTAACCCTTCAGACTCCAGTTAAAGTGCAAAATTTAGAAATTCACAGCTGCCTGACTCAAACTGCCTCTTTCCACCCAGAAAAACCTGCTGGGGCTCCAGCCTGGCTCCCCACTGGCTTTGGGGGTTTCTTGGCAACTTCCCCCATGGCAGGGACATCGTGGGGCTGTGGGGGCAGACGGCCATGTGTGACTGCTGCCCTTGGCCTGGGGTAGGGATGGGCTCATCTTCCTTCCCTTAGGGCAGGGCTGAGGACGAGGAAGTCAGCCCACTGCCAAAGGGACAGGCTTCGCAGAGTGCCGTGGGGAAAGATTGATGATGCCACAGAATCAAAGCAGCTAGCAGAGCTTGCCTCCCATCCTGCAACTGCCAACGTCCAGGGGGACAATCGGCCGGGCATGGGGCGGCCTGACCCCTGCATCCACCCCTTGGTGGCCACGATGCAAACCCAGCTGCCAGTGCAGTGCAGGAAGAACAAAGCCTGTCATGGAGGAACTCATGTGCTTGTCACACATTCAGAAATCCCTCCTGTTTTTTAAAAGAGCCTCTATCTTTGGGTCTTCTAAAAGTCCTCCTGGGATAGCCTAGATAGCCTATGGCCACCCTATTTAAATTAACAATCCCCCCATCCACATCGTCTCCCTCTCTCTCTCTCGTGCTTTGTTTTTCTCCTAGTGTGTATTGCCAAGAACACTCTGTATTTGACTTATTGACCTTGTTGTCGTCTCTTCCTACCCCGACTCCCAGTAGAATAGAAGCTCCATGAGGGAGTGATGTGTCTGTTTTGCTTATTCTATATCCTCAGAACCTAAACTGTGCCTGGCATGCCACAGGCACTCACTAAAGATCTCTGGAATGAATAAAAAGGATCCTGTCTTCAGAAGAGGGTGACACTTTCTCATTAGGGTGGGAAGGAAGGACCCTGGGGTCCCCATCGCTCCTAGGAGCCCTCCTGGCAGGACCTTCCCTGGGCTAGAATGGAGCGCACCTGCCTTCTGGTCCTCATGCATCCCCAGACAGGCCCCTGGATGGGTGGCAGGACCTGCTCCAAGCTTCCCAGCTAGTCCCATGCAAGCAACCCTGCTGCCCGGGTCCCTGACTGCCCTCGAGATCCCCCCT
>VSMD01022210.1:0-12765 GCA_008750895.1 Mirza zaza
AGGCCGGGCGCGGTGGCTCAAGCCTGTAATCCTAGCTCTCTGGGAGGCCGAGGTGGGCGGATCCTTTGAGCTCAGGAGTTCGAGACCAGCCTGAGCAAGAGCGAGACCCCATCTCTACTATAAATAGAAAGAAATTAATTGGCCAACTAAAATATATATAGAAAAAATTAGCCGGGCATGGTGGCGCATGCCTGTAGTCCCAGCTACTTGGGAGGCTGAGGCAGCAGGATTGCTTGAGCCCAGGAGTTTGAGGTTGCTGTGAGCTAGGCTGACGCCATGGCACTCACTCTAGCCTGGGCAATGAAGTGAGACTCTGTCTCAAAAAAAAAAAAAAAAAAAAAGAACATTTCCCAATGTAGTCAAACTAACATTATCACACTTAAAAAGGAACAATTCCATTTTCTTGACTATTATAAAGAATGTCACTGTGGCCATTCTAGTACAGGGTTTTATGGGACTTATATTTTCATTTCCCTTGGGTAAATACCTAAAAGAATGAACCATTGGATCATATGTAGGTTGGTGTATGCTTGACTTTTTAAGAAACTATCACACTGGTTTTGAAGTGGTTCTACCATTGCACATCTCCACTGGCAGGGTATGGGAGTCTCAGATACCCTATATCCTCAGTGACACTGGGTGTGGTCAGTCTTTTTAATATAATTACTCCAGTGGGCCTGCGTCAGCATCTCATTGTGGCTTTAATTTGCGTTTCCCTGATGATTAATGACGTTGAACATTTTTCATGTGCTCACTGGCCATTCACATATCTTTTTTTGTGAGGCATTTGTTCAAGCCTTTTGTCCATTTTTGAAATTGAGCTGTTTGTCTTCTTCTTAGTGAAATGCAAAGAACAGAGGGTGTTATGAACATGAAAGTCGTTCACATGGGGACAGTGGTTCCCTGCTCAGCTTTCCTCCTGACTTCCGTGGCTCATTGCCCCATTGTGACCAGGAATCCATTGGTGGAAGGCAACTGTAAGGACCTGTGGCAAGAGCAGCAGAGAAAGTCCCGTGGCAGAGGGGGAGGGCAGGGTGGGGAAGAGGGAGGGGTGAGGTCGGCAGGTATCTGTGGCATCACAACGTCTGAAGTAGGCTCATGTGGCAGGGAGGTGATTGTGTTTGGTGCGCCCTGTCCACTTTTTAGTCCCAGCGCCCCAAGGCCCCAGGCTGGGGATCCCTCAAAGTACTGATTTATAAGTTACCAGGGCTGGCGAGGTGGCTCCTGGCTGTAGTCCCAGCTACTCAGGAGGCTGAGGTGGGAGGATGGCTTGAGCCCAAGAGTTTGAGGCTGCAGTGAGCTGCAATCAGGCCACTGTACTCCAGCCTAGGTGACAGAGCAAGGTCCTGTCTCTAAAATAATAATAATAATAATAAATTACCAGGAAGTTTGGCTGCAAAATGAAAACACCGTAGATTAATCCCATCTCCATTTAAAAACAATTTTTATTTTTAGACCCAGCATCAAACCATCTCCAAATTGATGTCCATGTAAACCAGAAGTGGCTGGGAGTGTGGGTTTGGTAGATCCCCGGGAACAGGATGAGAGGTCTTTTGCTCATGGTGATGACTAGGATGATGATAATAATTGCTGTCTTTGTTGAGCATGCAACAATTTTATACTTCTTCCCTCTGAGCTGGGGCGGGCATTGGCCAGTGTCGGCATTTGAAAGGTAAACGAAGCCCGGCTCTGAGAGGCTGGGGAAGGTGCCAGGACTCAGTCCGTGGCCTTGACTGTCCCAAGGGCCGGGACCCAGGGGAGCCCTCCCAGGCTGTCTCCAGCATCCCATGTCGATCGGGATCTCCCACAGTTTTCCAGCTTGGAAATCACGGTTCAGGTCTATCTTTTTTTCTGTCCTAATCCTGTTGGGGACAGCTTGGCCCCACCAATTCCCTGTTGGGCTCCCCAGGTCGTGTTTGTGTCTAATCCAGGCCCCCAGGTGGGCCGGGCGCTCCACGTCTCCGCGGGCTGGCGTGGCGCTCAGGATGATCCTCCCACCTGCCGGCCCCTTGGGCTCTCCGCGTGCCCACAGCGCCGCCAGGCGGCCCCCCGGGAGCCTGCGGCCGATGACCTGCGGCGAGGGGCGCGGGCGGGCAGGCGCCTTCTCCCCGCCGTACCTATGGCGACACACAGGACCCGGAACACTCCGAGGCCGCCTCCGTGGCTTTTGTTGTGACTTACGCGTGTCCCTCTTTCCGTCGACGTGGACAGGGCTGTGTCTGGTGGACGGCAAGTCCCCTCTTGAGGTCCCTCTTGGGACCCTCCTGTCTACACAGGAGCAGGAAGAAGGAATCAGGGGATAAAAAAGTACTAAGAGAGTTCTCTTAAGGTGGCTCACGCCTGTAATCCTAGCACTCTGGGAGGCCGAGGAGGGATGATAAAAATAGAAAGAAATTAATTGGACAACTAAATATATAGAGAAAAAATTAGCCAGGCATGGTGGCGCATGCCTGTAGTCCCAGCTACTCGGGAGGCTGAGGCAGGAGGATCGCTTGAGCCCAGGAGTTTGAGGTTGCTGAGAGCTAGGCTGACGCCATGGCACTCTAGCCAGGGCAACAGAGTGAGACTGACTCAAAAAAAAAAAAAAAAAGTACTAAGAGGAGATAATCAGGGCCAGGGATTCCTGCTAAACTGACCTAAAGGGGAATCTTGTTGGAGGCAGGACCAGGCCTTAGGGGATGGGGATGAGGAACTTGATGGCAAGGTCGTAGGGTGCTGGATAAACTGACTTAGCAGTGTTCTTTGCTAAGACAGGGCTGGGTGGCCAGAGACAGAGCAGGCTGGGGGCTGGGGGACGAGGCTGTGGCTTAGCCTGGCAGAGGGCTCAGGGCAGGCTGGCTGAAGTTTGGTCAAGGAGAGCATCTTTGTCACAACACACCACTAGATAAATTTATGTGTATTTTTTTTGAGACAGAGTCTCACTCTGTTGTCCGGGCTAGAGTGCCGTGGCATCAGCCTAGCTCACAGCAACCTCAAACTCCTGGGCTCAAGCAATCCTCCTGCCTCAGCCTCCCGAGTAGCTGGGACTATAGGCATGTGCCGCCATGTCCGGCTAATTTTTTCTCTATATATTTTTAGTTGGATAATTAATTTCTTTCTATTTTTTTTAGTAGAGACAGGGTCTCGCTCTTGCTCAGGCTGGTTTCAAACTCCTGACCGTGAGTGATCCTCCCAACTTGGCCTCCCGGAGTGCTAGGATTACAGGCGTGAGCCACCGCGCCTGGCCAAGTTCATGTGTATTGAAATAACTATGAACATTAAAATACACTGCTGCATCTTTTTAACTATCTTCTTTATTTTTTTTTGATGTAAACTAAAGGGTTTATTGTCTTCATACTAAAACAAAAGATGAAACTAGACATGGATCACTTGGCCCTTTCTCTTCCTGTCTCCTTCCAGCTCAAATGCTCGCACCCCTTGGGGGCCAGCATTCGCTCAGATCTGCAGCTGAGCTCAACTCCCTCGAGCCTCAGCACCATCTTCTTTGTAGTTTCAGCCTTTTTCTGGAAAACCAGCTTGGTGTACCCACCATAGCCACTCTGCTTCCTGCCCTAACGCTGCTTCTCCAGGGCATACAGAAAATCCCATTCCCTGCTGTGTCGCTTTGGGGTTGGTACTGGCCACAATTCTTAACAAAGTCTGGCACGTTTGAGAAATGTTCGCCATGTTTGTGGGACTGCTGTCAGCACCAAAAGTTAGCTTTCTTCTAAAAGAGCAAGACTTATAGTTTCCTCTCTAGGGTTTGCAGATCTGAAAAGAAGCTTTGTGCCATGCACCTTGTCACTCTTCTTGCCAGGGCCCTCTGCAGAACAAGGATGTTTTATGAAGACAAGGTACCCCTGGACTGGCTTCTATCCTGGGATCTCAAACCCCAATCCATTATTTATTCAACAAAAATTTATTGAGCACCTACTAGATGCCAGAAAAAATTTTTTTTTGTTTTTTAAATAGGTTCTTGCTCTGATTCCCAGGCTGGAATGCAATGGTAGGATCATAGCTCACTGCAGCCTCAAAGTCCTGGGTTCAAGCGATCCTCCTGCCTCAGCCTCCTGAGTAGGTGGTACTACAGGTACATGCCATCATGCCTGGCTAATTAAAAAAATTTTTTTTTTGATAGAGACAGGTCTTGCTATGTTGCCCAGGCTGGTCTTGAACTCCTCAAATGATCCTCCGGCCTCAGCCTCCCAAAGTGCTGGTATTACAGGCATGAGCCCCTGTGCCCTGCCCAGAGACTGTTATAAATACAGAGAATGTAAGGATATGACAGTGAATAAAACACAAAAGTCTGGCCTTTCGGGGGGCTTACATTTCACTGGAGGGATTCAGGCAGTAAACAATATAAATAAGCAAAATACATAGTTTGTTAGTTGGTGTTAAGTGCCGTGGAGAAAACAGAGAAGGACCATCCTATCCTTAGACCTGGGCAGGAGGGACCCCTCCCCCAGGCTCCACCCTGCCCTAGGTTCCTCCAGGGCGAGGAGTCTGCCAGGCCAAGGGGATGCAGCCCCTGGGAACCCAAAACCCGTTTCTAGCCTTCACTCTGCTTACCCAGGACCTCAAATGTTCCTGCTCGAGTGGTGCTGAGCCCTGGTGCGGGCTTGTGTGGGTTCCCGTAGGCCCAACCTTGCCAGAGTGGAGTGGAGCCAGGTGTATGTACCTGTAAGCCTAAGGTACGGTCAGGAGGTGCCTGTCTGCTAGGATGTAGCTGGGATGCTCACATGTGTGTCTGAGGTGCAGCATGAAATGGGGGTGAGGAGAGATTGGGGGCTGACCACCATTTTTACTTTTGCTCCAGGCTCTACAGAAGTGAGGGGCAGGCCTGGGCAGACAGGGCTAGGGACTCCAGGGGTGGGGTGGGATGCACCTCACTGCAATTTTATTTTATTTTATTTTATTTATTTATTTTTGAGACAGAGTCTCACTCTGTTGCCCCGGCTAGAGTACCGTGGAGTCGGCCTAGCTCACAGCAACCTCAAACTCCTGGGCTCAAGCGATCCTCCTGCCTCAGCCTCCCGAATAGCTGGGACTACAGGCATGCGCCACCATGCCCGGCTAATTTTCTCTATATATTTTTAGTTGAGCAATTAATTTCCTTCTATTTTTAGTAGAGACGGGGTCTTGCTCTTGCTCAGGCTGGTTTCGAACTCCTGACCTTGAGCGATCTTCCCTCTTCAGCCTCCCAGAGTGCTAAGATTACAGGTGTGAGCCACCTTAAGAGTACTCTCTTAGTACTTTTTTTACCCCCTGATTCCTTCTTCCTGCTCCTGTGGAGACAGGAGGGTCCCGGCCTGCAATTTTAAATAGACTGGTCAGGCAAGGTGGCATTTTACTGAAGGAGATGAGGAAAGGAGTGATGCATGTGGATATCTGTGGAAGGGCACTCCAGGCCGGGGGGGAGGTACATGCAAAGGCCCTGAGGCAGCCGTGCACCCAGCCTGTTCAGGAAAAGTAAACCTGGAGGCTCCCCAGGTGCCATAGCCCACTAGGACCTGACAGATTTGTTTGTACAAAACATAAAAGGTGGAGGGGGAGGCATGGGCAATATACGTAATCTTAACATTTGTACCACCATAATATGCTGAAATAGAAAAAAAAAAAAAAAAAAAAGGAACAGGCCCTGGGAACATGTCTTACTGAGTGATGGAACGGGCCAGCCTCATGGGGATCCACTCCCGCGGCACCCAGACGCCTCGTGCTCCCGGGCCCTGTGCCGAGGGCGTTTCTGGGCCGGCCTTGTTCTGATCCTGACCACCAGGCACCATATTTTTCAGGCCAGGATTTCCCCAAACCTTGCTGTTTTTAAGAATACATTCCAGTTCCCTTGAGACTCTCTCCTTATCACCTCAACCTTCCTGTTTTCCTCTCCCCGGGCTCCCTGTGGTCTCCCCACGAGGCTGCCTGCACGCCCGGTGGCCCTGGCCTGGGAGTTCCTCGGGGACACCCGGGGCCGGACCTGGCCGCAGACACGGAGCCAAGAGGGGGTGGCAGGGGGGCGGCTGCAGCCCCTGGCTGTGGGGCGCGTGGGGAGGTTGGGGGCAGCAGCAAGCTCAGGCCGGAGGAAGGAAAGATTCAGAGGTCGGGGGCTTGACCTGGTAGGTCTCATCAACGGGAAGACATTGGGGCATTCACACAGATAAGAAGAAAAGAAGCCCTAGTTTGGGAAACAAGTCATGAGGTTTTGACCTCACATGGAGCCTGGGTCTCAGAGTTTTGGCTTCTCTGTTACGGCTCTAGCACCTTCTATCAGAGTGCCTGGACACAGAAGGGCTCCCCAGTAGGGAAGGGTGACAGTGGCCCTATTTTGTGAACTGGAGAGACAGTTTTGCCCCTTGAGTCTCTGGCACAGGCCGCTCCACTTGTGTGTCCTTCCTGCTCTTCTGTGCCAGGCAGACCCTGGTTGTCCTTGGGACTTGGCACAGGTGTCGCCTGCTCTGGGCACCCTCCCCTTGCTCTACACACTCTGGCCTCTGATTGGCTGCCCTGATCCCTCCTGGCCCTGGTGAGCTGGGCTTCTTTCCTTGGTGGAAGAGGCCATGTCCCCAGGGCCCAGCGTGGGGCAGACGCATACAGGAAGGGTTCAGACTGTCAGCGCAACAAATGGATGGAAGTGAACCCCGAAAAAGGCTCCCTGAAGGATTGAGTATGTTCATGGCTGCGTCTTGGGTGAAGTGGGCTGTGTGAGAGGGGACACTAACTAGGGTGAAAATTGCAGTAGGATTCGGGTTTGGGCAGCATTTTCCAGTCTCTGGAGCCAGGAAGGGTCTGTGTCTGCCGCTGTGGCTGGCAGGGAGGGGCAGGGAGGGGCAGGGAGGGACAGGGAGGGGCAGGGAGGGGCAGGATCGGACCCGAGTCTGTAAAATGCTTTAGAAACTTAGTGCTGCAGATTTGCTATCTAGTGGGAGATGGAGTCCACTGGTGAGGCAGGCAGTACAAAGATGTTTGGTCCATTACAGATGGAGAAACTGAGGCTAACAGAGGGGAGCCTACCCAGTTGCTCGTGCATGAAAAGCAGGGCCAGGCTTGGCTCAGGCCTCAGGCCTCCTTAGCCCCGGAGCCAAGTCCTCCCTTCTCTGGGCACCTCTCCCTCTGCACAGCCTCCTCCGTGGGGACAGGTATCAACCCAGCCAGGCCTGGGGAGCTCGGGGTGTGTGCCCGCTGGCTCCCTCCACAATGGGCGGTGCTTCTGTGTGATTTGGGGCAAGTCACGCCCCCTCCCCACATGTCAGACACCTTATTTGTCAAAGGAGGGGTTTGGGGCAGGTGCACCCCAAGGGGGACCTGTGAAAAGCACCTTTTGAAAGATCTGCCCATAAAAGGTCTCTGTTGAAGGGGCCAGTGTGACAGAGCTGGCTGGGCTGCGGGCAGGTGGCAGTGTGGAGAAGAGGTGGCATTGGCTCCGTCCTGACCCCAGAGCTGCCCGTCTCTGGGCCCATCCTTGACAGGCTCTCGTTTGGTAGCACCCTCATCATTCCAGCCCAGCGTCTCTTGGGGGACAGAGAAAAAGACTTGTAAAATGAGATGTTTAAGCAAAATGAACTAACTTGCATATAGCATTTCACTAAGCATTTTTTCCAACGTTTTGAGGCAGATACAATTATTCCCACTCTGCAGGTGAGTAAATTGAGGCATGATTAGTAATTATAATTGGACATGTACGAAGTGCCAAGTGATTTTTTTTCTTTTTTTGAGACAGAGTCTCGCTCTGTTGCCCCGGCTAGAGTGCTGTGGCATCAGCCTAGCTCACAGCAACCTCAAACTCCTGGGCTCAGGCGATCCTCCTGCCTCAGCCTCCCAAGTAACTGGGGCTACAGGCATGCACCACCATGCCCAGCTAATTTTTTTTTTATATATATATATTTTTAAGTTGTCCAGTTAATTTCTTTCTACTTTTTTAGTAGAGACAGGGTCTTGCTCTTGCTCAGGCTGGTCTTGAACTCCCGAGCTCAAACGATCCACTCGCCTCAGCCTCCCAGAGTGCTAAGATTACAGGTGTAAGCCACCATGTCTGGCCTGCCAAGTGCTTTTATTTGGATTACTTATTATGTGCAGATGGTATTCTAAGTTCTCTACACATATGGACTCATTTGATCGCCACAAAAACCCCAAGAGGCAGCACAGATTTCAGAAATGGGGCCGAGGGAGGGTCAATAAGTCACCCAAGGCTGGATCAGGGAGACAGCAGATCTGGGGTTCCAACCAGGTGGCCTGGCTCCAGAATCTTTACACTGACTAATGACAAGGGGACCGTTCTGAGGTTCAAAAGCCTTGTCCAGGCCACCTGGTCAGTTGCTGGTGATGGTGGGATTTGAACTCAGGTCGTCAGACTCCAGCACCTCCAGCAGAGTCAGAGCTGGGTACAGACCCCCAGCTCTGAAGGCCGGGCAAAGCCTTCTTTCCTGTTGTGCCATCAGTGGTGCCGGGCAATTTACTTGCATGGTGTTTGGAAGCAAGAGCCTTGTTCTCCACTCGAATTTTCGTGGGAAGAGGTGTTCCCTAAGTGTCCTCTTGGCCTTTGACAGCCTTGTGGATGGTGCAGGATAGAAATAAAAGTCCAAGTCCAGAACATTTCTTTCTTTCTTTCTTTCTTTTTTTTCTTGAGACAGAGTCTCACTCTGTTGCCCTGAGTAGAGTGCCATGGCGTCAGCCTAGCTCACTGCAACCTCAAACTCCTGGGCTCATGAGATCCTCTTGCCTCAGCCTCCTGAGTAGCTGAGACTACAGGTGCATGCCAACCCACTTGGATAATTTTTCTGTTTTTATTAGAGATGGGGTCTTGCACTTACTCAGGCTGGTCTCCAACTCCTGACCCCAAGTGATCCTCCTTCCTTGGCCTCCCAGAGTGCTAGGATTACAGGCGTGAACCACAGTGTCTATAATCCTAGTGGCAGAGGCCCCAAGTCCAGAAATTTCTCCCACAATATGCTGGGGTCACAAAGGGCTCCAGCCATAGAGTAAGGGGAAACCAAATGTGCAGGAGTCCTCCTGGGTGTTAGCAAGTAGAATTCTCACTGCCTGGGTGGTCCAGGGAACATTAAGTTTTGAATGTGGGTCAGGGTAGCTGTGGAGGGGGAGAACCCCCAGGCACCTGGCAGAGGCAAGCAAAATCCTCCTTGGAGAAAGGTAGTATCATCCTGAGTCTGAAATTATTGCTATAAACAATTTTTCAAGTACAGTGAGCAGCACATAATGAAAGATAAACCTGGCACCGAAAAAAAAAAAAAAACTACTGTGAGGAGATCCAGAAGAACGAACAGACAAGAGAAGCAGATCTACAAATACTTTGACTATTGAAGGAATCAGACAGAGACTCACCCCTCAAAAATAAAACCCACAGAAAGCATACTTGGTAAGCTCAAAGAAATAAGAGAGAAGCTAGAAAATATCTGCAGGAAACTTTCAAAAAGCAACATAGCAGATTTTAAAAGGAAGCAAGTAGAACTTGTACAAACGAAAAATGCAAAAACCAAAAACTAGAAGTTCAATGAATGAGCACAATAGCAGATTAGGTACAATTAAAGAGAGAATTAGTAAATAGGAAATTATCCAGAAGAAATTATCTAGAATGCAACATGAAGAGACAAAACAATGGAAAATGGAGAGGAAAGGATAAAATATATACAAGATGGAATAAGTTTAGTTGTAATCCCAGAAGAAGGTAAGTGAGAATAGAACAGAGGCAATATTTGAAGGAATAATAGCTAAGTATTTTCTAGAACTGAGAAAAGATTTCAACCCACAGTTTCAAGTCTACTAGAATAAATCCCTACCTGAATAAATAAAACATACATCCACACATCTTAGTAAAACTACAGAAACCGCAAAACAAGGAAAAAAATCTTAAGAGTGGCCAAAGAAAAAAAGAGGTAATAACGGAATCTAGAAGGTAATCAAATACTTTTAATGTGCTGAAAGAAAATAACTGCTAACTTAAATTCTGTATAGTGAAAATTTTTTTTAAGGAATAAGAACAAAATAAAGACATTTCAGATAAATAAAACCAGAAGGAATTTTCCTATATTAGGCTATATAAAGGAATGCTGTAGGTTGACAGAAAAACAATTCCAGGTGGGAAGACTGAGATGCAAGAACAGGGATTGAAAACAGCGGGTGAGTATACAGGCAGGTCTAAATGGACACGCACCGATCAAAGCAATGACAATAACAATAATAATGTTTTGTGGGGTTTAAAAGAAGAATGGGAAAAATTGAAATACTAGCAATAGCTCATAACCCAGAGGGTAAGTGAAGTGAAAGTGTCATAAGATTGGGAGTGGGATGAACATAATGTTCAACTTTAGACTTTGATAAGAAGGTGGCTCTGCATGTTTAATGTCTAGGGCGATCATGATAAAAATAGGGCATATGATTTCCAGATTAGTAGAGGGAAAAAAATGGAATGATAAAATTAATTGAATCAAGTAATGACAAGAAGAGATAGAAAAACAAACATAGAACAGCCAGGACAAATAGAAAATCACAAAAGAAGGGGTAGATTTAAACTCAAATCTGTCAGTAATGACATTAAATGTAAATGTACTAAATGCTCCTGTTAACAAAGATTTTAAGACTGTATAAGGTTACCAGATGGTTGATATGTATGAGAGAAAGAAAAAAGAAATAATAGAGTGTAAAATCTTTTCTAAAGTTAAAAAAAAATGTAGGTAACTCTAACTGGACCAGAGAGAGAAATCTAACCTGCCCAAGGTCCCTCAAGAGTCATGGCAGGGCCAGCAACTCAGGTGACCTGCTTCCTACTCCTGTGTTCTGTCAACCCTGCCCAGCCCTTTTTCTTTTTTCTTCTTCTTTCTTTTCTTTTTTAGAAATAGGCTCTTGCTCTGTCACCCAGGCTGGAGTGCAGTGGTGTCATCATAGCTCACTGCAGCCTCGAACTCTCAACCCAGCCCATTTATATTGAGCATCCTGTTCCTGGTCAGGCTGTGTCAGAGTTTGTAACATATAGATGAACAAAACAAAGTTTCTGCCCCCAAGACATTTTCCTGAATTAGGAGACAGCAGCGGTAGCATGAACTTTCTGCACGCACACCCTCCAAGGGTTTATGGACACACGCTGCCTTCATGGGGGCTGGGGTGGGGGGTAGTGACAGTTTGGGCTGTGTCTGAGAAAGGCCCTGCCCTGTGCCTGGGCGTCCCTCTGAGCCGGACGCATGCTGGCCGAGGGGAGGCGGGAGGAGCTTTTCTGAAAGAAATTCATCAGTGTATTCTGTCTGCAGCAGTTATCAGTGTTGCTATTTCAGTCAGTCACAGTGGAGCCTTGCCGGGCTCCTGCCAGACGCTGGGGTGGGGGTGCGGGCGGAGATAGGCAGGGGTCCTCTCTGCCTCAGAAAGCATGAGCTCATGCCAAGGTTTCCGCAGGTCACCGAGATAGCACCGGCTCTCTGGAGACAGAGCGACAGGCTCGACCCCCAGGTCGGCTCCTCGTCACCCACCAAGTGGGCTCGGTGTCAGCCTCGGTGTTGGCGGTGATAAGGGCGGATGATGGCAGCCGCACTCCCACGGCCTCTCCCTGGGCCTCCGGCAGGTCAGGGAGGGCCAGGGAGGAGCCCTCTGGAGTCGGCCTGACACTGCGGGCTGCGGGCCACAGTCGCAGGGACAGCGAAGTCTCACGGAAGAACCCGCCACCGCTAAGGCCTGGAACCGCGTCGCGCTGCGGGCTCTGCCTTCTCCGGACTCGGAGTTGCATCCAGTTTGCTGCGCCTGCCGGCAGGTCTCGGGGAGCGGGGAAGTGGCGGCCGCGCGTTCGGGGCCTGCCGGCAGGTCTCGGGGAGCGGGGGAGTGGCGGCCGCGCGTTCGGGGCCTGCCGGCAGGTCTCGGGGAGCGGGGAAGTGGCGGCCGCGCGTTCGGGGCCTGCCGGCAGGTCTCGGGGAGCGGGGAAGTGGCGGCCGCGCGTTCGGGGCCTGCCGGCTCTGGCGCCGCGGGGCGTCCGCCTGGCGGTGTCGGCAGGAACAGCCCAAGTCCGATCCGTACGGACAGCGCGCGGGCCTCTGCCGGCCTCTCGGCCTCTGCCCTGAGAGGGGACGCCTCCAGAGCCTTCCGGGGCCTTAAAACAAGCCACACCCACTTTCAAAATAGGGACACTTGACCCCTGCGTGTAACAGAGCAGGTGGTGTAACCAAGCAGGCCCAGTGGCCTGAGCACCTCTGGGCCGCTCCAGGTCGCGCAGGATGGGCAGGAGGTGGATTTGGAGCTGCGAGGGCCTGGGGATCTCCCCGGCTGGCCTTTCCTTCTCCGGCGTGTCCAGGACCCAACCTCTTCTTTCTCTGCCCTGAGCAGCCGCGGGGATTTGCCACCTGCACCAGAGTGGGTGGGGACGGCGCGCCCGGCCCCAGGCGCACACCTTTGCGCACGCGAGGAATCATCGTTTCCAGTGTTGCTTTACGTTTTCGAAAATAAAACTCCCGAGCTCCCGGATCTTTTTTGTTTCCTTCCTTCCTTCCTTCCTTCCTTCCTTCCTTCCTTCCTTCCTTCCTTCCTTCCTTCCTTCCTTCCTTCCTTCCTTCCTTCCTTCCTTCCTCTTTCTCTCTCTCTGTCTCTTTCTTTCCTCTCCTTCCTTCCTTCCTTTCTTCCTTTCTTTCTTTCTTTCTTTCTTTCTTTCTCTCTCTCTTTCTTTCTCTCTCTCCTTCCTTCCTTCCTCTCTTTCTCTCTCTCTGTCTCTTTCTTTCTCTCTCTCCTTCCTTCCTTCCTTTCTTTCTTCTTTCTTTCTCTCTCTCTTTCTCTCTCTCTTTCTCTCTCTCCTTCCTTCCTTCC
>VSMD01022211.1:0-11671 GCA_008750895.1 Mirza zaza
GCAGAGTCTCACTTTGTTGCCCAGGCAAGAGTGAGTGCCCTGGGTGGCATCAGCCTTGCTCACAGCAACCTCAATCTCCTGGGCTCAAGCGATCCTACTGCCTCAGCCTCCCGAGTAGCTGGGACTACAGGCATGCACCACCATGCCCGGCTAATTTTTTCCATATATATTTTTAGTTGGTCAATCAATTTCTTTCTATTTTTGGTAGATCCGGGGTCTGGCTCAGGCTGGTTTCAAACTCCTGACCTGGAGCAATCTGCCTGCCTCGGCCTCCCAGAGAGCTAGGATTACAGGCATGAGCCACCGTTCCTGGCCTAAAAGGGCATTCTTGACTTTCTTATTAGAGAAGGGGTCTTTCTATGATGCCCAGGCTGGATTCAAATTCCTGGGCTCAGATGATCCTCCCACCTCAGCCTACCGAGTAGCTGGGACTGCAGGCACTTCACACTGCACCCTGCTAGAAGAATGTCCTTTTGTTCCAATATTAGAAAGTGGTTTCTTTTCTTTTTTTTTTTTTTTAATTTTCAAACAACCCTAAGTTATGTTACACCTTGTCTAAGATGGGTTCTTACACTATTACCAGCTAACACCTCCGCTGCTGAACTTTCTATGGATGTGAGACATAGAGAGGTATTTCTAGAGGGCAATGAGAAGAATGAAAAAGGCTGTCAAAGAGGAAAGTGAAAGGATGAAAGAGATAAAATTCTTACTTCCTTGTTTTTCAAAGTGCTTATAGGAATACTGTGCCTTTCTCACCAGGGGGGAGAACCCGCCTCAGTAAATTCTTCCTGTCCTTTTTGTTAAAGTAGATAAATTAAACCTGCCTCCTTGTGATTGCCATTCAATCCTTCACTCATGGGAGTTAGCGAAGAGTTTACCCTTTTTCCATAGTCCTAACACATGCTTCTAGTTTTCGACTAATTATTTTTTCCATTCTCTAAATTCATATTTTTGCCTCCCTGCACAGTGTGGTATTGCTTCCTGTTATCTATAGCATGTAGTAAACTATTTGCTGAGTAACTAAAATGTCTAAGGCACCCATTTCGGCAAATTCGTGAAATAGAAACAAATGTCTTAAAACAGTAACGACAAACATGACCTATCCCCTAGAGGAGAGGAGGCGGCATTCTGGTTGGGAAGGTGGGGCAGAGAGGAACACTGAACAGCACAGCGTGACAGAAATGGCGTGGACACCACCACAGGGCAGCCCATGAGACAGGCCATAGCCGCACAGGTGGTGAGGGTTTGGCAGAAACTGATTTCTTAAACAAGAAATAAAAAAATAAAAAATTAAGTAAGGGAAAGGGTGATCTAATTCTGGAAATCACCAGACAAGGCAGGGTTATAGTGGACCATAGTGATGGTGATCCTGGAACTCCCTCTTTCCTGCCTCAGTTCCTCAGTATTGACCTAGAAGGGCTCTCTTCCCACTGGGTACTTCCCATGGGAAGTGATTGGGTGGTACTTATCCTTACCCACCCTTTAGGAGTCTTACTCCTGACAGTTATCCAAGACCTTGAGCAGGCGTCCTCAAACTATGAAACTACAGCCCCTGGACCACATGCCACCCGCCTAGGGCATTTACCATTCCCGCCAGGTGTTTTTGCTGCTGCTGCCTGTCCTGCTTAGCAGCCAACTCGTGCAGGGCCCACAGTTCGCACTCTCCAATGATCTGAGGGACAGTGAACTGGCCCCCTGTTTTAAAAGTTTGAGGACCCCTGGCTAAAGCCTACTTTTCAAAATAAGATAGGATGCTCTACCTCAGCAAGACTAAAATCTGGCTTACATAATTTATTCAGCAAGATAATCATCTAGCAAAGGCCAATGTTGATACATGGTCACCTGCAAACAGGGTAAGGTAAGAAGGGTGAGAGGGAGAGATGAGAAAGAAAGAAGACAGGCTGGGCATGGTGGCTCATGCCTGTAATCCTAGCACTCTGGCAGGCTGAGGCGGGAGGATCGCTCAAGGTCAGGAGTTTGAAACCAGCCTGAGCAAGAGCAAGACCCTGTCTCTACTAAAAATAGAAAGAAATTAATTGCCCAAGTAAAAATAGATAGAAAAAATTAGCTAGGCATGGTGGCACATGCCTGTAGTCCAAGCTACCCAGGAGGCTGAGGCAGGAGCATCGCTTGAGCCCAGGAGTTTAAGGTTGCTGTCAGGTAGGTTGATGCCACAGCACTCTAGCCCAGGCAACAGAGTGAGACTCTGACTCAAAAAAAAAAAAAAAAAAGAAAAGAAAAAAGAAAAAAAGAAAGAAGGATGACAAGGCTTTCTAGAGTGATGGATGTGTGTACTGCCTCGATTTTGCTGATAGTTTCATAGGTGTACACATATGCCAAACTTGTTAAATTGTACATTTTAAATATGTGCAACTTTTTGTATATTATATATACCTCAATCAAGATGATAAGAAATGGCACTTTCTGTGCATTGGGAGAGCAGAAACATATGTAAATCAAACTCAAGATTTAATAGGGTTTCAAATGTTAAAGATAATTGAATGTCCGGTGGAAGCAGTTCAATCATGGGACAACATGGGAGACTGATGATCCTCACATTTGCCTGGATGCCTCTAGAAATGTTGGTTGCCATGATTTCTCTGGACCCACAAAGACAACAGAGGTGGCCCATCCTTCCTATCAAACCTAGAATCCCTGTGGAAGAGGACACTGCAGAGGTTTCTGTCCTATGTGCCACTAGGGAACTTCCTCAGGGTCTGCCCAGACCTCTCCCAGCTTCCTTAATCTCAGCAAAATCCAGCCAGGAAGATATTGGGCCTCATTGGGAATGAGATACTATACCCCCATGTGGCGGGCGGGGGGGGCGGAGGGGGGGGATGATCCAGCATGTACTTGTGGGGGTCGTGGGAGACCCCTTAGGACTGGATGTTAAGAGTACTTAATCAAGGAAATCACAACACAAAATGGAAAAAAAACAAAACAAAACCGAGTTTCCTGGCTTGGGCACCTGTTCTCCAGATATAACACTCTGACAAGGACATCAGAGGAAGGGGCACACTTGCTGATTGGTGGCTTCAATGGGCCTGACAAAATCAATGGTCTGTGCTAAGCACCCTTGAAGGGGCTAAATTGCTGTGTCCTACGGAAGAGGATGGGATTAAAGGCAAAGGAGCATTTGCGTGTTGGAGGAGATACGACTCCCAACAATCAAACAAGAAATACGTTTTTCTGGAATTCCAAGAAGGTACATCATTCAACATGGTCTTCAAGAAAGTTCTGCTGAGAAGGAACTTGTGTCATTAGGAAGTTCAGTGGTAGCCACCATCTCCTGGGCTCCGGTGGTCCTGCTGCCTCAGCCTCCTGAGTAGCTGGGGCTATAAGGACATGCCACTACACCTGGCTAGTGTTTCTATTCTTTGTAGAGATGAGGGTCTCACTATGTTACTCAAGCCAGTTTCAAACCCCTGACCTCAAGAGATCCTCCCACCTAGGCCTCCCAAATTGCTACGATTATAGGTGTGAGCAATATGTCACTTTCAATTATGGCAGGCGCCATCATTTTAACTCTTATTTTCTCTTTCCCTAAAGCTGTATAAAGGATCTTCATCTTTCTTTAGTTTATAATGATCATCCAGGGAAAATATTAAACTCACCACTATGAAGTAAAATTATGCTATCATTATTTTAAACCTCAAAATAATGAAATTTCCTGAGGCTGTGAATCTGAAATTTCCTGAGGCTGTGAATTTGAAATTCAAGCTATATTTGTTTTTTCTTGACATTATCAAATAGTACTTTTTGTCCTTTTATGTTAGCTATAATTTGGAAAATTTTAATTCCAATATTTTTTATATTAACTCATTCATTTATTCATCTGTTTATTCACCTCATATGCATCCTGCACTATGTTCTAAGCATTGCATTGGATAGTGGAAATATAATAGCAAATACGACAAATAACTCTGCTTATTATCTTTAAATTTATAGTCTGTTAGTGATAAGTAACTACCAATTTGATGAAAGTTTGTTGAATATTATGAAATAGTATAATATTTCAGTCTACAATATAATAGACTGTGTCATAATAGAAATTAAAGAAATAAACTACTGATCTATGGAGTCAAGGAGGACTTCTCGGAAAACCCTGTGTTTGGGCTAAGAAGTGATCGATGACTAGGAATTAGGGAAATTTTAATCTGTCGGAGACTTGGATCTACTGATTTAAGTCCGAATTGAAGAGAAAATTAAGAATTCTTTACTTGTTTTAGTAATCCGAGGTATTTATCACTTCATTCTTCTATCCCATCCAGGTTCAGATATGTGAGTAAAACACATTGTTTAGCATGTGGATGAATGAAAGACACAAGACACAAAAGGAAATATGGTATTATTTACTGTGTGTAGAATGTCAACAACACACAAATCCACGGAGATATAAAGTAGATAAGGGGTTGCCATGTTGGGAAGGGGAGAATGAATGGGATTAGAAGGATCAGGGATTAAAGGCAATGAATGGGGGAGACAATGTTAAAGGATATCGGGTTTCTTCTCAGGGTACTGAAAATGTATGGAATCCGATGTTTATGATGGATTCCCAACTCTTTATTAAAATGAAATTTAATAAATAAACTTACAGACTCAACATGGTTAACCCATTTCATAATCATACAGTAATTACCTTTCCAAAAGCTACACTGAGCTCAAAAGCAGTCGTGCATAGTCCTGTTGCCCCACATGAGAAGGTCTCAGGATTGAAATTTCCTCAGACATGGGAATTCATCAATACATTCTCATGAAACTTGACTTTTCATGCAGACGCAAGGCAAAAGAAAGACTTTAGAAGGGAAGAGAGAGGAAGGAACAAAGGAAATGATACATGAGGGGACCTTTACAAACATCCCAGAAACTCACAGTTGCATCGTCATAATCCAGAAACACCCCAACCCAGCCCAGATGCTTTTGCACACACTAAGCTAAAGGTGGTGAGTTGGTGGAAAGACTACAGAGATTGCTCCTCTTTGAATGAAATAGGGAAAATGCTTCCTCAAAATCAAGAATGTTATTGGTATCTCTGGTTCAGGAATATTTACTGACTCCCAGGAATCTTCTGGAGGACTATGTCACGTCCACTTCCCAGCAATGCCTGCCAGAGGTGAAGGCCTGAGGTCCCCATCCAGCAAAGCTCTTGGAGGTCTCAGACTCCCTGGGTGCCCCAAAATGGTGATCTCCAAATATCACACATGGCCTGAGAAAGACTTATATAGTCACTGTCCATCTACTTACTCAGAAGATTTTCTACCACAGAAAGAGGCAAAAATCAGATCACCAAGTGCCCTGAAAAGTGAAGACTCTCTGCCCCATTAGTCAGTTTATTTGCCCCTCCACCACAGAAAAGCAGAATTGAGGGAGCAAAGAGGGTTCCGATTCACTTATCTATGAAGATCAAGGCTTATTCCTACCTATACAGCACACAGAAATCCTTTACATTATATAGGAAATCAAATAAACAATCACAACATATTATGACTGTGTGAAGCCATGATTTAATGTCTACCTCTAGATAGTTTGTTTCAGGACACATCTATAACTTTCTTTTTCTTTAGTGGAAAACTTCTCTGGTATTGTTTGTCATTAATTGCATTAATAAGTAAATGTCACATTGCTATGATGCAGGTATGTCTTGGTATAGAAGCTGTGTCTGTTGTATTTTCAAATATCAAAAAGTTTCATGAAAATTTGTATGTGCAATTTAGAAGTTTCTGAACAGAAGGTTCTGGCTTTACACTATTTGTTCAGACCCCACCACATTCAATCTAATCTTGGTTTTAACCCTCTGCTGCCTAGTTTGTCCCTAACACAATTAGGCCTTGTTCACAGATCCTTTGGCTTTCAGTTACTTTAAGATACATCTGACACCATTTGAATTGTCCTGCTTATTGACTTAAATGGCATTTTTGTCATTTGTTAGGTTGGTCAAAACTTTGTGATTTTATAAGTAATAAATGTTATTTACACAATGCATGAAAAATGCACATGGAATTTAGAGCCAATAAAAAAAATCAATGACAATTTTAAGCTTTAAAATTATAGTAAATGGAATAAGCACAAAATGTTAATTGCTACTCAGAGAACTAAGCATTGTATCTCTTCATAACCACATGACTTGAATACTCTTCTCTTACTCTGCCTGTGTCAGATATTACTAACATCTCTATATTTGTTTCTTCTTTTGCATTTTCAGCAAACTATAAATCAGAAAGTTTGGCTGGGCGCGGTGGCTCACGCCTGTAATTCTAGCACTCTGAGAGGCCGAGGCGGACAGATCGCTCAAGGTGAGGAGTTTGAAACCAACCTGAGCAAGAGTGAGACACTGTCTCTACTAAAAATAGAAAGAAATTAATGGGCCAACTAAAATGTATATAAAAATTAGCCGGGAAAGGAGGCGCATGCCTGTAGTCCCAGCTACTCTGGAGGGCGAGGCAGGAGGATTACTTGAGTCCAGGAGTTGGAGGTTGCTGTGAGCCAGGCTGATGCCATGGCACTCTAGCCTGAGCATCAGAGTGAGACTCTGTCTCAAAAAAAAAAAAAAGTTCAATATTGATCATTGTAATATGACTATACAGGGAGAGGAGTTATACAAGTTTTGGAAAATCATGTATCACCTTCATGTAAGGAGAATTAAATGTCAATTGGAAATGATTCAGTCAAGAAACTAATAAGGTTATTGAGGCCTGCCTACCAAACAGCTGACTCTCACCTCTGAAGTTGTTCAGCACGTCTAGGATTCCAGTGATATGCCATGAAGTGAGCTCCGGATTCACTGGCTGGAGCTTTTGCATCTGCACCAACTCAGTTCTGTAAAGAATGGATTCTGTTACACTCCAGGCCAAAGTTAATCACACATCATTACAAACATACTGGTTTTCAATACAAGGCATTGCATCAGAATTCTCCCATTTTTAGTGAATTGGCTATACATTTTATTCTACACTCTTGGGGATATAAGAAATATTACTTTTTATAAGACATGTTATTTTTCTTAAATTTAACTTAGATCCTGCGTATCTTACAGAGAGAAGAAAATTCAGGCAAAGCCTTTGGGAATTCAGTAAGCATGAGTCACCCATGAAAAAAGGCAATACCTAAAAAGAATGTCCAATATGAAAAATAAATTCATTAAAAAATTAAACACAGTATATAAATAAATAAACAAACAAAATGTCCAGTGAGCCAGAAGTTTTTGATCTTTTCTACCAGCGAGGAAATCTAATTCGAGCTTGCTGGCCCTGTGCTGAGGGTCCTGAGGGCAGACATTGTCCTCTGTGGTCCTGCCTAAACCAGGGCTGTGCTGTGATGGAGCAGGGCATGGCCATGGCTACTCATGGGACCAAAATTTCACTCCCTTTCTCATCTTAGGGACTCTCTCTTGTTCCTCTTGCCTTTGTCTTTTGTCACCTTCCATCTTCCTAGAGTAGGGGGCTTGTCTTGGATACTTTAGAACAGTCCAGAATAGCACGTTATTGTTAGGTTTATTTGAATTCAACTACAAAAGAAGGAAATTTCTGAGATTAAAGAAGAAGACCTCAGGATCTTATTTTAAATAAAATGGATAATAGGCAAAAACAACAATGTTACTATAATGGCTCAAAACAAGTACAGTTGACTCGTGAACAGGTTTGAACTCTACAGATTTTCTTCTGCTTCTGCCACCCCTGACCACAGCAAGACCAACCCCTCTTCTTCTTCCTCCTCCTTGGCCTCCTCAGTGTGAAGACAGGGAAGATGAAAACCTTTATGATGGTTTTCTTCCATTTAATAAATACTAAATACATTATCTCTTCCTTATGATTTTCTTAATAGCATTTCCATTCTTTGAGTTTATTTTTTGTGAGAATATAGTACAGAATACATATAATATAATACATGTGTATTAACCTACCCTTTATATTATCAGTAAGGCTTATACTAGGCTATCAGGAGTTAAGTTGTTGAGAAGTCAAAATGTTTTCTCTGAGGATGTTGCTTGTTTGAGACAGGAGTCTGCCGAATTCCTCATTTGCTAGCAAATTCATATCTCTTCTTTCCTTCTCCTCAAAGCACTTGTTCTTCTGATGTGAGCTCAGGAACAAGTGTAGAATCTTCAGTAACAGAATTTGACATCTCTGGGTGGGTTCCATTGTTGCCCAAGTGGAATGACACCACAGGACTGCTGGAAGAGGCAGGAAGCAGCCCCATGTCAAAGCTTCCCACTAAGAATGGAATGAGATGAGGCATTCATCATTACCATCCATGTTCAACACTGTTCTTAAATGTCCTAGTCATGCAGTAGGACAAGAAAAACACATAAATATATAAGTGTTGGGAAGGAATAAAGCTAACATACTTTGAATTATTACACTAACATGACTGTATGCTTAGAAAATTTCCTCAAATCTAGAATCTATTAGATTATTTAGTAAAATTAAAAGGAAATCTAATCAAGTATATTGCTATAAACAGCAAGGAAAAGTAGAAAATGAAAAAAATACATTTAAAATATCAAAAATATACCTAGAAATAAACATAATAAAATATGTACAGCTCTATGCATTTAAAGCATAAAACATTATTGAAAGAAGAAATTGAAAACATATAAGCTAGTGTGTGTGTGTGTGTGTGTGTGTGTGCGAATTGAGAAGTTGATTTTAAAATATGTATGTGTGGCTGGGGCTCCTTGAAGATGTCTTATTTTATTTTTATTTTTTTTGAGACAGAGTCCCACTCTGTTGCTAGGGTGAGAGTGCCACAGCGTCAGCTTAGCTCACAGCAACCTACACTCCTGGGCTCAAGCAATCCTTCTGCCTCAGTCTCCCAAGTAGCTGGGAATATAGGCACACGACACCATGCCCAGCTAATTTTTTTCTATATATTTTTTTTAGTAGGCCAATTAATTTGTTTCTATGTAGAGTAGAGACGGGGTCTCGCTCTTGCTCAGACTGGTTTCAAACTCCTGACCTTGAGTGATCCACCCACCTGGGCCTCCCAGAGTGCTGGGATTACACGTGTGAGCCACTGTGGGAGGCCTTGAAGATGTTTTAGACTTCAGACAATTAGGAAGAGACAGACCACAACACCACAGAAGAATTAGTCCTGCATTAATATTCTCATTAAACAATTGTTTTCATACTTAAAAGACACAAATGAAACTGTTACTGTACCGTGAGGGGAACGGCATTTGTTGCATAGAGGTGATAAATTCTAGTAGAAACAGGGCATAAAGGTCTGTCTTAAAAGAGCCTCGTCAGATTTTCACTCCGTCCAGTCCTGAGTCTGAGCTCATTTGGAATGAACATGGTGGACTTACAATCTGCAGTAGACTGACATTCCCAGTAAGTCACAATTGCATTCATTACTCATTCCTACCTCATGAAACTATTTCTAGATTTAAAAGATAATGAGCTCCTTTTTAATCCTCAGAGAACATGGAAAATTTAAAGAGAACCACCAAGCTTTTCCCAAGTCAGAAAGGATCTATCCTTCCCATTCACTTTCCCACCTCACTCTAGCTAAGCCAGGTCTCTTGAATGCCTCTGAAAGAGTAGCACTTTAACACTAAAATATTTTAAGCTAGATCCCTAGCAAGATAGTAAGCAGTACCTGCATCCCAGACATGCTAGGACATACGCTGTGTTTTGAAGAAGGCTATGCTATACGAGACTTTCAAATGTACATTAGAAGTCTCTTTCTGACAGACCTGTGGCTTCTGCAGTCAGGTTCTTGCTGTCCAGGGTGCTGATGATGCCAGGTTGAGAACTGGCTGTCAGGTCTCTTTCTCCTCTAAGCCTTCTGCTTAAAAGCTACGTTAGGCAAAAAGCAAATGACCAAGTGAGCCTGATTTTGATGTTTTTCCTAAGCAAGTGTTTCTAAATGTCTAAGTAGCACTGACAGCAATTTATAAACTCTTTATCCAGCTTTCAGTAAGGTGACTAACCAACTCTACCCCACCAACCACACTGGTGGGAATCCTGGAATTCATGACTGTCAATAGAAAACTTGTGCTGTGTCACATAGGACTTTGAGATGCCAAAATTTGATGGGCGCCTGACACCAGTCTGACACATGCAAAATCCATGTAAGAGTCCAGAAGGATGTGTTACTGCTAATGCCCTGGCTTCCCATAACGTCCTCCACCTGTCTCAGGCCCTGTTAGTGAGAAGAATAAACGGCAGGGCCTGTATCCCCTACCTGCTGCCAGCTGATCTTCCCTGGGAATGTCTGGGGCTCTCAGACTGTTACTGTTCTTTTGAAAATTGTATTTGTTCCATCTGTACTTTGTTTCCTGATTGCCTGATATTTATGATATCAATATTTAGCCTTAAAAGTATAGCCTAATAAGTATATGTTTTTTCAACTATCCATTTTTAGATTGCTGTTCATATTAGATTTATATCAAGCTAAGCCCATATACTTTGGTGAATTTACATCTCTCACATATTCTGAAATTAGCACATGGCAAAAGAGTAGATTTTTAAATTCCTTTTGATAGGCTTAGTGGTACCATAGCAAGGATGCAAGCCTTATAAATCAACCTTTTTCTGGGGTCTTTTACTATGGAATGATTAGGGAGAGAGAGAAAAATCTCAGGTATATTTAGCTACTTTGTTTTTTCTGTAGTTGTAAACAGTCAATTCTTCCTTATTAAAGATTTTATAATTCTTTCACTTTTATAATATATGCATTCAACTTCCCTACTAAAGTATAATCACCAGATGCTAAGGGTTTTGTCTTATCTATGAAGACTGGGTTTAATGGGAGGAGAAGAGAAGTTAGTATGGCACGTAGAAACACTCAATAAGGCTCACAACCACATAATTGCTGTTATTTTTATCTTTGCAACAGAGTTGAGGTCCCAGAGCTTGTTTTAGAAAACTTTTAAATAATGTGTGAAGCAATCCCAAACCAGGAAATAACCGTGCAAGAAAATATGGGACGAGTCCCTCTCACAGGAGAGCACCATTTAAAAGCACTAAAGGAGACATCCTACACAACTAATCATTTAATTTTTATTGATAACTGAGAAGACTAGAAAGTCTTTCCTCTTTAGACTTATGTAGATGATATGCAACATTTTAAGAAATGTTTGAAACAGTTTTTGAAGAATGAAATTTCTTGAAAAGTCCTCACCTATGTTTCTATGTTAACCTTTCCTTAATCTCCTAAGGATACGCATTTGAAGTACAAGGAGGGTCAAATGAAACTTCAGAACTCATGTTTATTTACAACCCTATGTCTTTAGTAAAAGGACAACCAGCTCTTTCTAAGTAATACAAGGAATTTCACCAACTATTATACATACAATTATTTAAAATACTTTGAGTTCCTTGGTGCACATTTGTAGATGAGAAAGTTACACATTACAGATGTGTTGGTTATCCCAGTTAATGTCTCATTGTTGGGCAATTTCAGACAAATGACTAACAACTTAACAAGTAATTATAAATTCAAAAAGTAGAATAATGAACTAATCCTAGCACTCTGGGAGGCCGAGGTGGGTGGACAGCTCAAGGTCAGGAGGTCAAGACCAGCCTGATCAAGAGCAAGACCTTGTCTCTACTAAAACTAGAAATTAGCCAGACAACTAAATATATATATATAAAATTTATATTTATATAAAATTATTTATATAAAATTAGCTGGGAATGGTGGTGCATGCCTGTAGTCCCAGCTACAT